>JBCNJP010011837.1:0-14847 GCA_039602395.1 Deinandra increscens subsp. villosa
AGGTATGTTCCTGGCCTTAGGAGAAACTTATTGTCTCTAGGTACATTAAAAAGAGATGGCTATAATGTGAGTTTAAAAGATGGTAAGGCTAAGGTGATTAAAGGATCAATGGTTATCCTAACTGGTACTAGGAAAAATAATAACATTTATCTCTTAGATGGAGATGTAGAGGTAGGTTCTTTATCTGTAGTTACAGAAGAAGGTAGTGTAAGTGCTTTGCTGTGGCATAAGAGGTTAGGCCACATTAGTAGCCAAGGATTGTCTGAATTGCATAAACAACAGTTAGTAAGTAATATTGACAGTTGTGTTATACCCTTTTGTGAGCATTGTATAATGGGTAAGCATAAGAGGGTAAAATTTCAGATAGGAAGGCATGTCACTTCAGGGACCTTAGATTACATACATTCAGAACTATGGGGACCAGCTAGGACTGAATCATTAGGAGGTGCTAGGTATTTCATGACCCTTATAGATGACCATTCAAGAAGATTATGGTTGTATGTGATTAAGCACAAGAGTGAAGCTTTCAAAACATTTAAGGATTGGAAAGTTTTAGTGGAAAATCAGACTGGTAGAAGAGTGAAAAAGCTAAGGACTGACAATGGTTTAGAGTATTGCAGTCATGAATTCAATGAATTCTGTAGGGTTAATGGTATTGCTAGGCATCTAACTATCCCAGGGACCCCTCAGCAAAATGGGCTTGCTGAGAGGATGAATAGGACAATTCTTGAGAGGGTTAGATGCATGTTGAATGGTGCTGGGATGCCAAAGAAATTTTGGGCAGAAGCAGCAAGTACAGCTGCATTCTTGATTAACAGATCTCCCTCAAGAGCCATAAGAAATAAAACCCCTATGGAGATTTGGTCAGGGGAAAAACCAAGTTATAATGATCTTAGGATTTTTGGGTCATTATGTTATGCTCATGTCAGTCAAGGTAAGTTAGAACCTAGAGCCTATAAGTGCATATTCCTAGGATACCCTGATGGAGTAAAGGGGTACAGGGTGTGGAGAGTAGAGGATGAAAGGCCAAAGGTGCTAGTTAGTAGAAATGTCATATTCAAAGAGAATTTGATGTATAAGGATGTATTTGGGAAAACAGTGATAGAAACTGATTCTAGTGATCCAAGAATAAGTAATGACAAAGAAATTGGAGATCATAGGGTTGAGCCTGAGGTGGAGACTCCAAAGGAGATAGGTAATGAGTCAGGGAGTGTGAGCAGGAGTTCTGTTGTGAACTCTTATTCCATAGCTCAGGGTAGGCCCAAGAGAAATATAGTCAAACCTATAAGATACAGGGATGATGAGGACTTGACTGCAGTTGCATTTGCTGCTGCAGAGGAAGAAAGTCTATTTGAGCCAATGACATATAGAGAAGCAATTGTATCAATAGAAGCTGATAGGTGGAAAGTGGCTATGGAAGAGGAGATGGAATCTCTTAGGAAAAATAAAACTTGGGTTTTAGTTGATAAACCTGTAGGACAGAAACCTGTTGCTTGTAAGTGGTTGTATAAATTGAAAGAGGGTCTTAGTGAAAATGATCCACCTAGGTACAAAGCTAGGTTGGTAGCTAAAGGATTCACTCAGAAACCAGGAGTAGATTTCAATGAAATTTATTCACCAGTAGTAAAGCACACTTCCATTAGAGTTATACTTGCATTAACAGCTGTATATGACTTGGAGTTAGAACAATTAGATGTAAAGACTGCTTTTTTACATGGTACCTTAGAAGAAACAATTTTTATGAACCAGCCTGAAGGGTTTGAAGTTAAGGGTCAGGAAGAGAAGGTGTGTTTGCTTCAAAGGTCTCTATATGGGTTAAAACAGTCACCTAGGCAGTGGTATAGGCGATTTGATGACTATGTTCTATCTAAAGGGTTTAATAGAAGTTCTTATGACAGCTGTGTGTATTATAGGAGTTATGATAATGGTTGTAGTGTTTTCTTACTTCTTTATGTAGATGACATGTTAATAGCTTGTAGGGATCAAAGAATTATTGATGATACTAAGAAGCTATTAATGATGGAATTTGAGATGAAAGAATTAGGAAAGGCTAAGAAAATTCTTGGTATGGAAATTAACAGGGATAGAGCTAAGAGAGTCATAAAATTGGCTCAGTCTAGTTACATCAGGAAAGTGTTATCTAACTATGGAATGAGTGAATGTAAAGCTGTTAAGACTCCTTTAGGGCCTCAATATAAGCTATCTGCTAGAGATTCAGCTCAAAGTGAAAAGGATATTAGATTTATGGAAAAGGTTCCATATGCTAATGCTGTAGGAAGCTTAATGTACCTCATGGTATGTACTAGGCCTGATTTAGGCTATTCAGTGAGCTTAGTTAGTAGGTACATCTCCAGGCCAGGAAGACTTCACTGGGATGCAGTGAAATGGATACTGAGGTACCTGTCAGGGACAAGAGATCAAGGTTTAACTTTTGGAGTTAAAACTGAAGGGGCAGATCAGGTTATTGGTTTTGTTGATTCAGACTTTGCAAAAGACTTAGATAGAGGCAGGTCAATCACAGGTTATTTGTTCAAAGTAGCAGGCATTGTGGTCAGTTGGAAAGCACAACTGCAGCCTGTAGTGGCTTTGAGCACTACAGAGGCTGAATATATTGCTCTAACTGAGGGAGTGAAAGAGTCATTATGGTTGAGCAGGTTTATTGCAGAATTGGGTGTTACAGTGATCAAAACAGTGGTTTTTTGTGACAGCCAGAGTGCAATTCATTTATCCAAGAACAATGTGTTTCATGATAAGACAAAGCATGTACTTATTAAGTGGCATTTTGTTAGAGACATTGTTAATTCCAAGGAGGTGAGTGTTGATAAAATTCACACTGATTTTAACCCAGCAGATATGCTTACAAAGGTGTTGCCTGGAAAGAAATTTGATTTCTGTGTAAGTGAAGCTGGGATAGGTTGATAACTTTTAATGAAGGTTTTCTTGTGATTATTAAGAATGGGATCTTAACACAATAGAGTATTCAAATCCATGGGATCAATGTTGCTCGTTGCTAATGTTGAGATGTCATGATTATAATCATAAGTTTTTCCCTTATTCATAATTTTGAGATCAAGGTGGAGAATGTTGAAGTGATACTCAAATATGAAGGAATCAACTGATTCTGTAATTTTGGTTACATGTGTGATGATACCTGAAACTTCAAGGACTGAATGTGTAATTCTTTTACACTATTGTTTATATCAGGTTGGTATTAGGAAAGTCTGTGAAGTCAAGGGGTTAATTGTGTTAATAATCAGAAAGGTTGTTAATGACCGTTAGGAGCTGTATTAAAGGGGCGGTCAGCTTAATTAGGGAGATAGTTTTTCCTTTTCATTCGATTGTAATCAAATTACTTCTTGATTCAGTTTCATATCAATAAACGATGATCTATTCTTGTCAACTCTGGTTTCAATTTTGATTCTGATTTACAACATATTGTTTCTATTACAGAGATCACAATCGGAACACATACCTTGGGGAATCAACATAGCGTCCAAGTTGATGTTCAACATTCCGGTCCCAGGACCATAGGTGGCCTCCGGAGGTGACGACGAGGGAGTGGTAGTGGCTGGCGGCGATGGTGGAGACGTCGGGAGGTAGGGTTGAGATCGGAGTTGGTTCGTATGCGTCGGAGGCGATTCCGGTGACGGACCCGAAACTCAGTACGGTGGTGCTCAGCCGTCGACGGTGGACGACGCCGGTGAAAGACGCCTGCTTTCAGTGGCGGAACCAGAAGCTTTTAATTAGGGGGTCAAAATAGAAATTCGTTTTAGATTCAAAAATGTATATATGTTAATTTTTTCAAAATATTTTTATAAATAGTTATTATATATAATTAAAATATTTCTTAATTATTTAAAATATCTACATAAATTATAGAACCTGTAGAAGAAATCGAATACAATACACAATAAATAAAATAAAGGGCAGACATATTCCTATAAGCTATGACCAAATCAATTAATTAAATTACTTTAAAAAATACGTAGCAGCAAATTTTTTTCTTAAATATAGAAAAGTAAAATTGGTAATATAAATCATAGGTATACTATATACATAGGGCTATATTCATTACTACTAGGTTAGTAACCCGTGTATTACACGGGTTGAATAAATATTTATAATATAAGATAACTATAATAAAATAAAAATTGATATGAGATTTAAAAATTATGGATATGGATGATATAACTGTGAGATTATATCAAATAGTTATTTTATAGCAGTTAAGTTAAAAATACATTTATAGTAAATTAGAGTATTTCGTATATCATAGTTGGAAAATAAATTGTTTTATTGTTTTAACTTAAAATAGTGTTGAGAATTACAATAATAAGAGTTATTATTATTTAGGATTACTTGAATTTTCAGATAAATTTTAAAAGATAATTAGAAAATGTTGAAGATGATAATTGAACTCATAAAAGTTACTTTTCAGAATATAAAAGAGTGCTTAACATTTTAATATTTTAATTGAATAAATCAACCACCCTAATATATGATATTTTAATTAATAAAAATTAGTAACTATTATTACAAATTCAAAATTTGACTGTTACATCACTTAATATAAGAAAATTCAAATAATTTATATAAATTTGGTAAGTTAGTTAATAAATAATATATGTAAATATATAAGTAAAAAATATTAATATAAATTCATAACTAATTTTAGTTAAATGTAATGTTGAACTTTAGATTTAGAAAGTTGAAATATTAAATTTGGAAATTTTGAATTCTTAAATGAAAAAAAATTGAAATCAAGTGTGGTGTTGACAAGTGAATTGTTGAGGTGGAGGATGATGTGGACACCCTAGTAAAGCGACATGTGGACATCATTTTATTGTTTTATTAGAATGAAAGATTTGTCAGAGTTTTTAAAACTCACTTTTTCCCATGAAAAAAATATATATATATTAAAAATATGTTTTGGTATTATCATCGTCTCTTTCATATTCTTTTGGAGGTTCAATGGCGATGACCGGAAAATAACCGGCGACACCATTTTTATCTTTTTCTTTTTGTCTAAATTACACTATATCTCCACCACAACAATTTTAGAGGGTCAAACTAAAAAAAAAGCAAAAGAAAAATGTCATCAAGCCTTTGATATCTTTCGATCTGGATTTTCGTTTCTGTTGAATTGTTTTTTGGATGTTCAATTAAGAGGAGCAAAAAAAAAACTGACGACCTAAAGATCCGAACCCCGGGCCAACATAAATGTTACGTAAAAAAAAGAAGGTTACGCAAAAAGATCGAACCCGGGTTGATAGGGTTGTGATTCAAACACAAACCACCGGAGCAAAGCCACATTTGATAAATTGTTTGTAAACTATATATATATATATATATATATATATATATATATATATATATATATATATATATATAGGGAAGGGTTCCGTGTAGACCCCTTAAATTTTGTAGACCCCGTAGACCCCTATAAAACTCAATAAAAATAAAACTCAGTGTTGTAAATTTTGTTTTTTTTATTACGATAAGCTTTTAAGAACCAAAAAAATAAATAAATAAATTAAAAAAAACAAAAAACATTAAAAATCAAACATTTTAAGACAATGAGTTTTAAAATAATGAGTTTTAAACGCAACACTGAGTTTTATTAAGTTTATTGAGTTTTAATGTTTTTCGTTTTTCTTTTTTTTAGTTGTCTTTTTTTGTTCTTAAAAGCTTATTGCAAATAAAAAAAACTAAATTAACAAAACTGAGTTTTATTTTTAGTGAGTTTTAATGAGTTTTATAAAGGGTCTACGGGGTCTACAAAAAATAAGGGGTCTACACGGATCTTTTACCTATATATATATATATATATATATATATATATATATATATATATATAGTGAAAAGTTCATTGTAGACACCCCCATAAGTGTAGACAGGTAGACACCCTTTTTCACCATTAGATCTCTTGATCTAGTGGTTGTGATTAATTTTCTTTTTTCTTTTTTTCTTTTTTCTCATTAATTAGAAACTTTCACATGTGAAAAAGAGCTATTTCACATGCGAAAGTGTCTACAATGAACCTCACCCTATATATATATATATATATATATATATATAACATGTTTTGAGTTAAAAAAAAAGCACGAAATCATATGCGAACTTGTCTATTGTATATATATACAAATACAATTAATATGATCAAAAAAGGGGAGTGGGGTGGGGTGGGGCGGACCACATGCGTGACCCAGATTACATACATACATCATCGGATTACACTGTTCGATATATATAGCTTTCATTATCACATGTGGGTCAAAAAAGAGGTCCACAAAATCCAATTTTTAACACACAAAACAACTTGTACCTTTATTTGGATGGTTGGGATCCTTCCGGTGTAAATTCTGAGACTTTATATCTTTATTTGAGTTTATTACGCACGTGATTTTAATTTTATATCCAAGCAAGTCTATGGAATGATTATCATTTGATTTATTTTGATGGCAAACTGTTATCGTGTTTTAACTCTTTGAGCAGAGCGTATAAGTGTGCTAGTGTTATCGTGTTTTAATTCTTCAGTAACTAGGGTTTTTCTGGCAAACTGTTATCGTGTTTTGATTCTTTGAAATTTTGTTGTTTTTGCATTGCTACTTGCCGTTGAGGTGGTTATCAATATATGGTGATTTCTGGGCTTACAATCGTCTCTCTATCTTCCATAAGGTAAGGTGTGAGATCTCTCTTCTGAATTCTGTCTCTCTTAATATCCGTTGGTTGATTCCTTCAACGACGGTCCCAGTTTGCTTCTGCTAACCAAGTAATTGTTGTTTCTAGACTAGATCTGAAGGTGATTCGTCGTGATTAATTGCTATCCAAGTATTTTTAATGTACATAACAGATTTACTCGGTGTTTTGTTTGGAATTTCTTTTTTGATTTGTTATTGTTTTTTAACAACAATACTGTTGTGTGGTTTGCTTCTTCCCGATGAAAATCGTACGCTACAGTCTCTCAATTTGGTCAATTTTATGGTTCATTTCTTAATTTGGGCTTATGCTATCATACAATCTTTTAATTCTGTCAGTTAGTTACATGCTAATATGTTCTTTTTTCCTAATTGTTCATGAATTTTTGTTTTTGGACAAAGAAACAGTAATACTAAGCAAAATCCAACACAAAGCTGGATATAAACAATATCAAGGCCCAAATACATGAGCCAATACAACAAAAAAGAAAGAAACAGACCAACCAAAACAGAACAAATTGCAACTAACAAGTATACACCATATCACCCAGATCACCAAAGCAACCAATAATGCACAACAAGAACACCATTGAAAGTCCACATAAGTTTGTTAATGTTCATTTCTTATCTTCAGATTGTGTATCCAATTTTCTATATAAGTGGCATTGTTTCAATTTGACGGCATGTGTTGTCTTCATTTAAAGTCATTATATCATCAACTCTCACATGCCTTCATTTAAAGTCATTATATCATCAGCTCTGGGTGATTTGCCTACAATATAGCATTGGATTGTTTCTATAGCCTTTTTACACGTTTATTTCGGTCGCTGTCAGTGGTTTTATAGGCTTTGTAGAAATTTCATTGCACTTTCTCGAGGATTTATCCTTTTTCTTTTAACAATTAATTTAGACAACCTGAGTATTAGTTGTGTTGCTATCACTTGCACAATGCTTTTAGTTTGGATTTTATAAAGAATAATGTTGAAATGCGTTTATCATTGGTAAATTAGAAACCAATTGTGACACCCCGAGTATTAGTTGTGTTGCTGTTTCGATTGTATGTGTACGTGTTATATGTTTTAACTAAAAAAATTGATGTTGTCTGATGATGTAGCTTAGCATCAAAATATGTGTTATAATTTCTTCTATTATAGTTTGCTGAGATGATTGTAAGTTCATATTCAGAAGCTTTTATGACCTGTAGTTACATTAGGTTGTAACTTACCATCATAGTATATTAGTATATGGTGATAACTGAATGCCTCTGTTTGCTTAATAAATCTATGTTGCCTTTGGATTCTTCCAGCAGTGTTCTTTGGCTTTGGAGGTTAGTTTTCTCGACTGTCTATACTGTTTGTATAGTTGTTGCTAAGAAGGTTTTATAAAACTGATTATTTTATTGAGCCCAATCCTTATAATGTACAAATTTCAATTGTAATTCTAGATTAAGAATAAAAAACATTTGAAACATAGGTATTATCTGAAACATAAGTATTGGTATTGGAATTTGTGTCTAATGAAAGCATTTGAAACATGGGTATCATCTGCCATATTTTATAATGGTCAATGGCATATTTTATAATGGTCAATATAGCCAGAAAACTATTTTATTGAGCCGAGCCTAATGAAACCATTTGAAACATAGGTATCAACTGCATTAGTGTGAGATTTGTTAGATGTGATGGTTTTTTTTTAATTGTATTTCTTTCCATTATATATGTATCGTTAAGTTTGCGAAAGCGTATTTTGTAGAAAAGAGTTTGGATTTCATCAAGGATTCGTTATGTCTCTCTATTTGTAATACTGCATGTGGTTTTAAGGCAAATTTTTATATAAAGTTTGTTAAACATTTGGTCAATCAGTAATCTTACAGCCATTGGGAAATCCCATATAAGCATCTTAATTTTCATGTATAAGCGTCTTAAGTTCTATCTTAATTTCTTGAATCTCAAACAAATGCTTACTGTTAGGAAATAATCCCTTGACTATTTTCATTGATTTGCCTCCAATATATAGATACAATATTTACATAAGACACCCATATACAAAAGCTGATTACAAACTAATACATATGTCTAATATACCCCCTCAGCCGAAGCCGTAGAAGAACAAAGGCTAAGGCTGGAACGAAAGTCCTCGAAGAGAATGCGAGGTAAGCCCTTGGTAAAAATATAAGCAATTTGAAATCGGGATGGCACATGAAAGATGCGAACGAGTCCTCGTTGAACTTTCTCACGAACAAAATGCAAGTCTATCTCAATATGCTTCGTCCGTTGATGTTGAATGGGATTTTCGGACATATATAGGGCACTCACGTTGTCACAATACACCAGTGAGGCACGTGTAGGGGGATGTCCGAGTTCTAAAAGCAAATTTCGCAACCAACATATTTCGGCAACAACATGTGCCACACCCCGGTATTCGGCTTCCGCACTGGATCTCGAAACAGTTGTTTGTCGTTTGGAGGACCAGGAGACCAAGTTATCCCCATAAAATACATAGTACCTGGATGTGGAGCGACGGGTGTCCGGGCAACCTGCCCAGTCAGCATCGGTGTAGGATACGAGAGAGTGATCTGAGGAGCCCCGCATATAAAGACCTATATGAAGTGTACCTTTGATATACCTCAGAATACGCTTGAGAGCATTAAGATGGCCGACACGAGGATCATGCATATGAATACATACTTGTTGAACGGCATAGGAAATGTCGGGTCTCGTGAAGGTCAGATATTGAAGAGCGCCGGCTAGGCTGCGAAACTGGGTGGGGTCATCAACAGGCTTCCCAGCTCCACTTGGGAGTTTGCCCGCGGTGTCAACAGGAGTGGCACAAGAATTACAATCAGACATCTTTGCGCGTTCCAGAATTTCCGAAGCATATTTAGTCTGATTGAGAAACAGAGTATCACCTTTGCGAGTGACCGAAACCCCCAAAAAATATGACAAAGCACCTAAGTCCTTCATCGCAAACTCGCGAGAAAGATGCCCCATGATCTGCGCCTTTAACGTGGAGGAGGAAGTAATGAGAATGATGTCGTCAATGTAAAGCAAAATATATACCACTTGAGATCCTTGACGAAAAATGAAGAGCGAGTGGTCACAAAACTGTGATGGAAGCCGATGGTAGACACATAATCAGTAAACCGCTGGTACCAGGCTCGGGGTGCCTGTTTGAGGCCATACAGGGACTTCTTTAGCCGGCATACATGATCAGGAAACTGAGGATGTCGAAAACCCATTGGTTGATGCATGAAAACAGTCTCAGATAAGGATCCATGTAGGAAAGCATTCTTCACATCGAGCTGATTGATATCCCAGTGGTTCGTCAACGCGAGGCTAAGAACTGTTCGTATGGTTGCTGGTTTAACCACATGACTGAAGGTGTCCTGACAATCTATCCCCACCTGTTGAGACCTGCCATCACAAACAAGACGCGCTTTATAGCGCTCAAGAGAGCCATCAGCCTGAAACTTGTGTTTAAACAACCAAATACATCGCACAATATTCATAGTAGGATCTCTAGGTACTAACTCCCACGTCTTATTATCGATAAGAGCAGTAAACTCATCGTGCATGGCACGGTACCACGTGGGGTTGGCTAAGGCTTCAGAAGGGGATTTCGGAATAGGTTCAAGAGTCGAAGAGGTGTGAAGATTGAAAGGGCTTTTTGGTTTGAAAATACCCGATTTGCTACGGGTATGGATGGTTCGAGAGGAGGCAGAGGGAACAGTAGGGTCAGAGGAGATGGGAACAGAGGAAGATTGGAGAGTGTCGTTGTTGGTAGGGATGGGAATATGGCTCGGTTGGGCGAAAGAAGGAGGGGAGGGTTGGGCCGCTAATGGGCTGGAAAGAGGTTGGTCGTTCGGGCTGTGAGGGGGGGTTGTCTGGGCCGAATTAGGGGAGGGGGGATGAGAGTAATGGGCCGCAGCGGGAGTGGGCTGGGGCTGTGAAGGAGAACCGGTCCACATGGAGGGGTGTGGATCGGAGTCTTGGTGGGTGGGTTGTGAGACGACGAGTGTGGAAAAAGGAAAGAAGGTTTCGTCGAATAACACGTGACGGGAAAGTATGATGCGATTCGTGGACATGTCGAAGCATTTATACCCACGGTGGTTGGAGGGATAACCCAGAAAAACGCAAGGTAGAGAGCGAGGTTGGAGTTTATGTATTGTCGGTGAGGGTAGAAGAGGGTAACAAAGGCATCCGAAGGTTCGGAGATGTGTGTAGGAGGGGTGTTTGTGATAGAGGAGATAAGTGGGGGTAAGAAAGGATTTAGTCTTAGACGGGAGGATATTAAGAAGGTAGGTGACATGTTGAAGGGCATGAGGCCAAAAAGAGAGAGGTAGGGAGGCATGATGTAATATCTGATGGGTTTCAGGCACTACAAGCATACTTAAACTCTTAAGGGTGCATGCAACCTAAAACCAGGATCTATGTTTTCTCTATTGAACCTATAACTAAGAATAAATAACGAACCCTAGACTATTTTGAAAATAAACAAACATGTAAACAAAACAGACAGAGTTACATACCTTTTAGTTGTTATAGTAAACAACTAACACAATCCCCTTCGACGTTGAGAAGCTAGCACCACAAGCGTCGTGCCTCTAATGGGATCACACCCAAGTACTCCAAAGGGAGAAAATTAAACTAGAAGTGGTTAGTCCAAAATCGAATTTGGTTAAACCACAAAGGAGGGAGAAAGAGAATGGGGAATACTCAACCCTTTGGTGCAAATTGGAATGAGATTTCAAGGCTCCTATTTATAGGCTTGAGTAACCTCCTCATTTAACAATTCCACCAATGTGGGATTATGAGGAATTTCGAAAATTCCCTTGACCTAGAAGGGATTTTCGAAAATCTCAATGTGGGATAAACCCATTCCTAATATAAATCAACTATTGATTTAATATTTATCTCCTTTAATTAACAACCTGTTAATTATCCTCCCAAATAGTTTTGTCTAGTTAATTATTAAACTATAATAATTAACAACACTATTACTTTTTCCCTTTTAATTAATTCTCCATTTGCTGAGTCTCGAGGGCAACCCAAAAGGACTGTGCTGCTATCAATTATAGTTATAGGCTTAGACACCTAATCCAACAGTCTCCCACTTGGATAAGTCTAATAACTAATATTGCCTTTGTAACTTCTTAATTGATCAGCAAATTGTAGCTTCCAACCAACGCTGTCGAACTTTGACCCAGTCAGTTATGTGTCCTAAGATAAGAGATCATATAATCCTTCGTTCTACAAGATATCATTCGAACATGAGACATGGAATATAATCAATCTCATTGTTCAGTACTTCGTTTCCCGATTTCCGATTTGTAATGACTTTAGAACTTCCAATTGAACATATCAATTTAGTCCTGACCGGGCCCGGCACTATAAGTCAACTTCAAATCACCGAGGGGCCCAAAGATATCGCTTTTCCCGTTAGGGCCAAAGGAACGAATAAACTTTGACTTATATGCTTGCACCATCTACTCATCAAATCATGCACAACAATACGTTTTATAACATCGAGTTACCAATGCGTTTACGCATCATCAATGCACAACTGACTTGTAAACCACAACTCATATATCTCCGTTTAAAGATTATAAGATATTATCGTCTCAGAATTACTCGTGATAAATTCCATGAAGTAATTCTCTGAGCGTGGGTTTATCCAATACTTAAATTCTCCATTTCAAAGTACTCATGAATATTGCAGCAATTCTATTGCTATGTCTAACACTCTTTAGACAATCTACGATCTCATTCATGACAGTCTTAATTCATACTTACTTCCAAAAGTATGACCGACTGTGGAGTTTTGAATAATCTAATCATTCAGGAAGTAAAACATGCAAAAATGAAACACAATAATAAATAATTGACAACCGGTAGTCAAACTCATAAATAAATCTCCATTATTCAATCACCAAAAGTCAATTACATTTACTTTGTTACAAGTTTCAATCTAACTACCAAAAACTACATCATCCTTCAGACCAATGCCCCTAGCATGCTGATGGTGTCGAATCCTACTCAGACCCTTCGTAAGCGGATCTGCAGGATTCTCCTCTGATGATATCCTCTTCACAACGAGGTACCCTTCTTCTACTTTATGTCTGATGAAATGATACTTTCTGTCGATATGCCTTGAATTGCGATCATTTCTTGCATCCTTTGCCAAAGCAACTGCACTTTCATTATCACAGAAAAGTTCAATCGGCTCCTTAATGGTTGGCACAACTCCAAGATCTCCGATGAAGTTCTTTAACCAGATAGCCTCCTTTGACGCTTCGCTCGCTGCTATGTACTCTGATTCACAAGTAGAATCAGCCACCGTATCTTGTTTGGAACTCTTCCAAGTCACTGCTCCTCCATTCAAGGTAAAGACCCAGCCAGATTGAGATCGAAAGTTGTCTCTGTCTGTTTGAAAGCTGGCGTCACTATACCCAGTCACTTTCAATGTATCACTGCCACCAAGTACTAGGACCCAGTCCTTAGTCCTTCGCAGATACTTAAGAATATTCTTTACCGCAACCCAATGAGCCTTACCTGGATTTCCCTGATAACGACTAACCATGCTCAAGGCAAAAGACACATCAGGACGAGTACATGTCATAGCATACATAATAGATCCAACGGCGGAAGCATATGGAACTCTACTCATTTCTGCTAACTCTTCATCTGTACTCGGGCTCTGAGTCTTACTCAGTTTGGTATTGCTCTGGATGGGTAAATCTCCTTTCTTCGAATTTTCCATACAGAATCGCTTCATTACTTTATCCAAGTATGTACTTTGATTCAGTCCAATTAGCCTTTTACTTCTATCCCTTGAAATCTTTATCCCCAGAATATAAGCAGCCTCTCCTAGATCCTTCATAGCGAAACACTTTCCAAGCCAGGACTTAACCTCCTGCAAGGTTGGAATGTCATTTCCTATAAGGAGTATGTCATCAACATACAACACTAGGAAGGTTACTATACTCCCACTAGCTTTGACATATACACAGGACTCATCCTCACTTCTAGAGAATCCAAACTCTTTGATTTTCTCATCGAAGCAAAGATTCCAACTGCGAGATGCTTGTTTTAATCCATAGATGGATTTCTCAAGCTTGCACACTCTATTAGGAAACTTTGCATCTACAAAACCTTCTGGCTGACTCATGTAAACATCCTCAGCCAGCTTTCCATTTAGGAAGGCAGTTTTGACATCCATCTGCCAGATTTCATAGTCATGAAACGCAGCTATGGCCAGCATTATTCTAATAGACTTTATCTTAGCTACTGGTGAGAAGGTCTCATCATAGTCAACCCCTGGGGTTTGAGTAAATCCCTTCGCCACCAGTCGTGCTTTGAATGTGCTTACATTACCATGCATATCGGTCTTCTTTTTGAAGATCCATTTACAACCAACTGTCTTTCGACCAGGCTGTTCATCAATCAAGTTCCAAACTTGATTGTCATACATGGACTGTATCTCGCTATCCATTGCCTCTTTCCATTTTGCAGCCTCAGGGCCCGCCACGGCTTCCTTGTAGTTAGCTGGCTCATCCAAATTTACCAGTGTGTTATCACTGATAAACGTGTCACTATCTGCAGTTATATGGAAACCATAGAACTCAGGTCGGACGCTAACTCTTTCAGAACGCCTAAGAGGTAATGAATTGTCAAGTGGTTCAACTGGAATCTCTTCCTCTGGTTGAACCCTAGCGGTCTCAGAAGTTCCTTCATCGGTTGACTCTTGAATCTCTTCAAGATCAACATGGCTCCCACTGTCTTCTTTGCATATGAACTCTTTCTCGCGAAAGACTCCTCTTCGTGCTACAAAAACCACGTTCTCACTTGGTCTGTAGAACAAATATCCAAAGGACTTCTGTGGATAACCGATGAAAACACACTTCTCACTTCGAGGTTCAAGCTTGTCGTGAGTCTCTCGTCTAACGAAAACCTCACAACCCCAAACCTTGATATGTGCTAGTGAGGGAACTTTTCCCGTCCACATTTCGTGAGGTGTTTTGGCAACTTTCTTTGTTGGGACAAGATTAAGGATATGGGCGGCAGTCTCTAAGGCATACCCCCAGAATGTGATTGGAAGTGAAGCTCGACCCATCATGGAACGAACCATGTCTAACAAGGTTCACTACGTC
>JBCNJP010011838.1:0-14846 GCA_039602395.1 Deinandra increscens subsp. villosa
TTTAGGTCGCACGATAATGTTCCCCCAACTTGTTACCGGTCCTTCTTGACGAGAAATATCGAATCGCCGAGATGTATGGGTGGGTTTGCGATTTTTAGATAGTGGTTGAAATTTTATGTAATTTGTATGGTGTTTTTTATTTTCTATGGTGGTTTATGTAATTTTAATGAATATTTTACTTTTATGCTTGTTGAAAGTTTGTAAAAATATTTAATATATTTGATAATATATTTAACTTATATTCGATAAAACATATAAAATTTAAATGATAAAAAACAAAACAATTTAAATATATTTTATTTAAAACTATCCTAACCAACTACCCTAATGACCAACCTCTCTCAAAACTATCATAAAACTTTTTTTTTCTTTCTCTCATATAGCATCCTTCTATTGGCTAAAAAAACTAATACCTAAAACTACCCTAATGACCATACCCCACGTTATACAGTCACAAGGAGTTCAGCCTAATTTCCACCCATATGAGGTTTTAGGGAAAGTAGAAGTAGAAATTGTGAACTACTTGATAACACTTACATGAAACTTCACATTCTCTATCCCCTTCATTATCGTTGACATAAACCCACACACACATTGAAGAACTATCTAGATAGGTTTTTCATCTTCATCAAAGAACCTTGTCTAGTGATATTTATATCTGGATTTTACTTGTGTTTTGTTCACGTCTAAAGAAGAGTGCTAGCTATGACATCTCTAAGAATTTTAAATTCATGGACGAGTATGAAAATGAGCCCTAAAATATAAGCTCAATATTATAATACTGTTAAAAATATTTTTCAGATTTAAATATATTGAAAATCAATATTGTATGCTAACGGGTAGAGTTCTATGTATGCTTTTCTGCGGTAAGTCAATATTATATGAAAATGTAATAACACAAATATGTTAAACTCAACCTAAAAAACCGGGGGAAAAAACTAACATAAGTAAAACAAAGAAAAAGAACAAAAAAATAAGGTTTAGAAAAAAATAAGGTTTAGAAAAAAATAATAGAAAACACTTTTAAGAAATATAATCTTGAATATACCTCATGTAAGGTTTGAGCTTACGATCCAAGTGTTTTACCTCATGTAGCCATGTATTTGCCCACTATACCATCTAAATCACTTTTAAATATGATTGATTGTCTTATATACATATACACAAATTATATTTAAAATAATATAAATTAGAGACTAGACCCTTGATGATGGCCACCGTGTCCATTTTGTTTGCCCACGTTAGTCTTGTAGTTGGCACTTGATCACCAAAACTGAATTTTTACACTTTCAACCCTAGAACTCAAAATATTTAACATTTTGCTCTCCTTTACAAAATGATAAAATGAATAATCGTTGCCACACCACAAAGTGTTATCTATCATTAGCAAGGGGGTAGCTTAGAGGGACGGGAGGGGGCGACCGCCCTCTCAATTTTTTCGTCCATGAGTATATATTTTCGCTATTTTATGTATAAAAATTTATATATATTCCGTATCGTCCCCTCGGATATATTGAGTACCGCCCCCTCTGTAAAATTATATTTTCGCTACTTTTTGTTTTAAGAACTTTTGAGAACTAAATCTCTACCACTAATTTCAGTTGGGGACCACTACAATTCATGGGAGGGGGGGGGCATATGTAAATATAACTAGTGGCTTAAAATGGTTCTCAAAAGTTCTCTCAGCCAATTAGTTCTCAAATGATCATCTCCATATATATATATATATATATATATATATATATATATATATATATATAGAGAGAGAGAGAGAGAGAGAGAGAAAGGATAAAATGAAAACCACTCCGAGTTGAAAAAACTTTGAAAACTCTTTAAAAACGGGGTCAAATTTTTTTTTTCCTTTAATTTTTTTATGGTGATTCTTTAGGTTATAGGCTACCCCTAGCTGGAAAAAAATAAAAAAAACGCCTCGGGGATATTTTTTTTAAAAATCTCAAAAAAGGGCCTTGTTACATATGTAACACTCTGTACATATGTGTACATATGTTTGTTACATATGTAACAACAAAACTTGTTACATTTTTTAAAAAAAATCCCCGAGGCGTTTTTTTGATTTTTTTTCCATCTATGGATAGCCTATAACCTAAAGAATCACCATAAAAAAATTAAAGGAAAAAAAAAACTTTTTGACCCCGTTTTTTAAGAGTTTTCAAAGTTTTTCCAACTCGGAGTGGTTTTCCATAGATCCCTACCCTATATATATATATATATATATATATATATATATATATATATATATATAGGGTAAGGTTCCTTGGAAAACCATACTTAATTGGAAAACTGGAAAACCATATTAATTTTAGTAATATATGACAATAACTTAAATTCCTGTCCATTTTTAAAGAAACTGAACTGTAGGGGCTTTTTTGGCAAATGAAAATCTAGTTTGATACAGAAATTAGGGAGATCTCGATCAAACACAACTCACGCCTCTCCATCTCTCTTCCAAACCTCTGAACTAACTCAACCTCAAACCTAGGGTTTCAATCGAAGATCGCACGATTCAAGCACGAATTCAACAAAATTAGTAGAAGAAAAACATCAGGTATGATTCGCAAAGCTCATTACAACGATTCTCGCCCAAAAACTCCATCTAATCTCTCTTCTCCATCGAAAATCCCTAACTTCCATCCTCCATCGACATCACCACTTACATGATTGAGTGATTTTTTGTGATCATTGCAAAAATGATCTCCCATTTGCAGACATATTAAACTGGAGAAGCTTTTCAATAGTCATCGCAACTTTAGACATACCGTTTTTACAAAGGATCCTTCAGAGTTTAAGCGTTGATGAATACGCCAATTTGCACAAAAACGTGTTCACGGTTAGGAAACATTTTCGTTGGCATGTTACTTCGGTTGATTATGATGCTTTTTACATGGTTATGTATGAGTTATGGCTCCGTAGAAGCTCTATTTGGGTTCCATTGAGTTAGAGGTTTGTATATAGTTGTAGTTGGTATGATTCTGGTATTTATTGGTTAAATTGTAAATATTTGTAATAGCATGACATTTTGCTTATATGGTTTGATGTCATTTCCAACATTTGCAGGTTTCGAGCATTCTTTTTGGCTCCTTATTACACATGAGGAGTCAAAAACTTGAACTGGACATATGTAAGTTTCTGTTAAATTGCTTTACTAACTGATAGATTGCAGCAACTTTAAAACAGTGACCATTTAGCAAAATGCCATTCACAAAGACAAGTAATAGTCTGTTATCTACTTTCATTTTTATAAACTTAACCACAGTTATCCTCGATTTAATAATTTTAAAGAGGTAGGCTATTCGTAACCCCCCCCTATATGTGTTGTTTACCTTTGTATTTTGTGGCTTTTAAGATTGGAGATATGTTTATTGGAATTGGATAATTGTATACAGGAACTATTCTATTACCAAGATAATAATGTAAGAATTTGAATGTGCTAACATTTTTTTTTTGTTGATTGTGATTATGTGTAGTTTGGCTATCATGTGTTGCTGTTGTGAATGGATAGATGGGGTACAAGTCATCAAGATTTCATATGGACTGATCAAGAATATGGCTTGCGACCTGATTTGAATATTTCTTTATCTTTTTGTTAAATAATATTATGATTAGTTTTTGTTTTGGACCAGTAGTTCTTGTTTTTGGATATCCTTTGAATCAGTTATTGGAATTATATTTGTAAATGTCCATCTGTGTCTTAATATTATAATCATGTTCGGGGTTGTCGTGATTGTTATGATGCTTTACATCATACTCCACTCATCCCACATGCAAATAAAACAATTTGCAATATTTGGGATGGAAGAGATGATCATTGGTTGTATGGTGTAAAGGAAAGGTGGGTTTATTATATGGTATGTGCTACGAATTTGCGTCGAGAAAATATGGTTTGTGATTCAGGTTAGGTTATAGTTGCACTTTGTATGATGGGTATTTCTCCCTTTGACGTTCCTACGGAGGCTTAAATTCATCATTAACATTTGATGAGTATGAGTTTTTATTAACGAATGATCTCGTTACAATGGTTTGAACTAAATACAAGCGCTTTGTTTAAGTTAGCTCTAATACTTGTTATATACTCTGTTTCATCACTTTTTTTTTCACCGTTATTTACTTTTATATTTACCCGTGTAAGGGTTGCTATACATCACGCTTTTATTTTTTTAAAATAATACATACATATAAAAATAGAAGTATATGCAATTCGTAATGTTGCATATGTGCAACATAGTGTGTTGCATATGTGCAACATAGGGCGCTGTATATGTGCAACTTAATGTGTTGCATATATGCAACATACCGTGTGCTATATATGCAATATAACATATAAAAACGTACGAGAGTGATCTTCTTAGGAATATATGCAACATATAAAAAAGGGAAAAAAACATACGAGAGATAAATGTATTAAAGATAAAAGTACATGTAACTCGTATGTTGCATACGTGCATCATATGGTGTTGCATATATGCAACAAACGCGTCAATGGAGTTTGTTTTTTTGTTTTTTGTTTTTTGGTGTTCTTGATTATTAAAACTTTTATCTGTTTTATAAATGAAAAATGTTTGATATGATCTTCATTTTACATTATTCTCCTACATAGGGTGTCGTATATATGCAACATAGGGTGTTACATATATGCAACATAGGGGTGTTGCATATATGCAACTTAGGTGTGTTGCATATATGCAACTTAGGTGTGTTGCATATATGCAACTTAGGTGTGTTGCATATATGCAACTTAGGTGTGTTGCATATATGCAACTTAGGTGTGTTGCATATATGCAACTTAGGTGTGTTGCATATATGCAACATAGGGTGTTACATATATGCAACATAGGGGTGTTGCATATATGCAACTTAAGTATGTTGCATATATGCAACTTAGGTGTGTTGCATATATGCAACTTAGGTGTGTTGCATATATGCAACTTAGGTGTGTTACATATATGCAACTTAGGTGTGTTACATATATGCAACATAGGGTGTTGTATATATGTAATATGACACACACACACAAAAAGTATCAAAGAGGCCATTAAACGGATCAAATTGTGAAAACGAATGAGCGAGTATTGCTTCCGTATTGCATGTATGCAATATATAATACTATATTACATATTATATTTATATATTGCATATATGCAATACATAAGCTACCATATTTCATTCATTGAGTCCATCACGTCAACGTTATATCTATTTTTAGTCATCACCGTGACGTGTCGGGTTATCATTGGTTGGAAAACTCAAGGTCATTCTGAGATGGCTAAAATATTTTGGTATGTTTTAGTTATTTTAATAAAAAAATTATGATCAAGTAGACAATTTTGATGATTATTCCAATAAAATATGTTTGTACCTATTTAGAAAACAGTTCGATGCAAATTGCATCATCAATCCCATGGTACAATGTCTCCCTCATTTCCATATAAACCACATACCAAGATACTTAATATGCACAGAAACCTCCAAACAACTACATGCTTACACTAGATATTTCACTTGCAGAACAATTCAAATGCTAACAACTTTCAATTCAATGGATTGCTCAAACAAACAATTAACTGAACGAGCTTCGTTTCAAGGCTAAATACAATTATTGATCCAATTATTTGTGTAATAGATGTTAACATGTTACTATAAAAACTATAATTTTCATCTTCATCCCCATGATGCTGTAGCCATTGGTGTAGGGATATGATCATGTAATAGTAAGCGTATGTCCGGAAATTATTTAAGCCTACGGGGTCACACGTCTCGACACCAAATGCATTAATATTAATTAATATTTATCACGAACATTTAACGAGGTTTCGTTAAATACTAACAGTTAATTGTTAACAGAGGGTGTTAGTTGTAATTAGAGAGAGTTGTAATTGGATTACAATTAGGAAAAGGCTTTGGGATAAGCCTTAAGGTCGAAATTCGGTTAGGCCTATCCCAAGCCCTAACTTGCTTATCAAGCTCCTCTAAACCTATAAATAGACCATCTTGGTTTGAGGTTTAGGTGCTGGTTGCATTTATCTGATAAAGGTGCAAAACCTAATTCTCTCTCTCTACTCTCTCGAATTCGGCAACAAGAAAACCCAAGGGGGGGTTTCGATTCTTGTGTGGTTCGACCAAGCCTACATCAAGAGGAGTTCGTGATCGGTTGCTAGCACATAGCATTGGTGTGTCGTGTGTGCGATCGTAGAGGGATTTATATCAAATCCTCCAAGAAATCAAGTCTTGCCGAGCTAAAAAGGTACACGTTCTAAAACCGGTTAGTTAGATTAATTCTCAGGATTCTTTCCGCTGCGTACTCGTGTTTTGATAAATAGTTATATAACCCAACAATTGGAGCAATTGGATACTGCTGTGAAGCTTCCTGCAAAAAACTTGATGATGCTAGATTCGTATTGAACCTTCTTGGTCTTCATCTTATTCATCGGCATCCCACAGAAACTGAGCATATGAAGCCATAACACAACTGTAACATCATAGAAAAACATTATCTATATTCAAAATTAAGGGCGTAAACAAGTCTAGTCGACCCCGAACCTTGCCTAGGCTTGAACTCAGCTCATTTTGAGCTAATAAAAAAGTTCCTTCTATTTTCAAAGCTCCAACTTGGGTCGTCAGAGATTATTCAAGTTCGGTCTTGTATGATACTCCCTACATAATCTGTCATATTTTAACAACATATTAATATATCGCTTGCAAGACAAACTTTAATGTGAATATTCCTTTACACGTTCAGGAGAACCCATCGAATATCCCTCCGATCTATACTACAATACACAGCAAAAGCATTACAATTTTACACCCACACCAATCTGAAAAGCAAGTAAAACAACCCAAAAAGGGCAATGTAAATAGCAGAACCACCCTCTTTTGCAACTGGAAAACCAAAACTGATATGAACTCATCAATACTACGATATCTCGTATGTAGTTACATACACACTCGCGTATGTAGTTCGTAAGAGAATTGGTGGATACATACGACCTCTCGTATGTAGTTACATACACACTCGTGTATGTAGCTCTGTCAACGTTTACGGCGTTTAAGGATCGTATACCCTTGTTTTTTTGGATTATAATCAACGAAATGATTATGTATGGCTAGATCTTTTGGTCAAGGTTTTCTTTTTTCGGTTCCAGTTTACGGGTCGTTTGTATAAGGGTTTTGACATTCTGATCTACTCTAAGTCTCTAATGGTGAGAGATTTTGGTTTCCTTGGTGTCTTCATTTTGTTTTTGTAATTGGTGTATAGTAGCTAACAGAGTAGGGATGACATAAAACCAAGACACAACCTAATAAAATAAACGGAAATGGATCTATCTAATTTAGTTCTCTCTTGGTTGTGCGTTCTGTACATTAAAGAATAATGCTAGGGTGCATCAAAATCCATAACCTAAGCCTCTTTAAATGGATGTAAATGCAATAAATTTAATAACTAGGCATATAATCAAACATATGGTGTGCATCCTTGATTTATAAATAATTTCATCGCTGCTGGTTGCTCAATCACACCTGAATTGGTTAAACACGAATTGAGATAAGCAATGTCATTGAGAACGACACAGACACCTCGGACATACACCATAAACTCGTCCGAACTATTTTCACCCAGGATGGAAACTCACACAAGTTGAATTGCTAGAATTTAAAGCGATATGAATTGATTTCGAATCCAATTAGTTTAACATACCAGCACCAACAAAAAGCATTAAAATCTCATTCCTATAAAGAAAAAAAACAGGTTGAATATATGAGAAAGAAGAATTAATGTGGAATACCTTTGATTAGAAGCACCAATGATTGAAAATCATATACGTGAAAAGCTAGGGCTAGGATATGGAGTAAAGAATTAGATAAGCGATCGTTATTAAGGATAGAAGAAGAACGCACGTACATAAGGATCGAGGATCATAAAAAAAATGTAAAATTACAGCCCTACCCTTCATTTAACTTGGTTTTTCCAGTTTTCCAACCAAAAGATAGTTTTTCATTGATCTTTACCATATATATATATATATATATATATATATATATATATATATATATATATATAGGGTAAGGATCATGTGAAAACAATTTTTATTACGAAAACACGAAAATAAATATTAAAACCTTCATAAATTTTTCCTACGTTAATATTTTTTTAAAAAAATTGCACCAAAATCCTTAAAATTATGTTATCTATAGTTCTGGAAAATATTTTTAAAAAAAATCAATTTTTTTAAATTATTATTGCACAGGTGCAATAATTTTTTTATTGCACATATGCAATAATATTAAAACATTTATAACTTTTACATATATTAAAATTATTTATAGAAAATTGCACCATAAATCTTATAATTCTGTTATCTTTAATTCTGGAGAAAATTAAAAAAAAAATCAACGTTTTTTTGTTTTTTTATTTTTTTATTATTGCACATGTGCAATAAAAAATTATTATTGCACATGTGCAATAATATTAAAACCTCTATAACTTTTTCATACGTTAATATTTTTGATAAAAAATTGTATCATAGATCTTATAATTCTGTTATCTTTAATTCTGGAATAAAATTAAAAAATAAATTAAAGTTTTTTTGTTAATATTGCACATGTGTAATATAATTAATACGTATTATTGCACATGTACAATAATAAAAAAATCATGAAATTTTATATGTTTAGTTTTTTTTCCCAGAATTAAAGGTGACATAATTTTAAGACTTTTGGTGCAAATTTTTTAAGAATCAAATATTAACGTATGAGGAAGTTATAGAGGTTTTAATATTTGTTAATATTGCACATGTGTAATATAATTAATACGTATTATTGCACATGTACAATAATAAAAAAATCATGAAATTTTATATGTTTAGTTTTTTTATATGTTTAGAATCAAATTTTTTAAGAATCAAATATTAACGTATGAGGAAGTTTTTTTGTTAATATTGCACATGTGTAATATAATTAATACGTATTATTGCACATGTACAATAATAAAAAAATCATGAAATTTTATATGTTTAGTTTTTTTTCCCAGAATTAAAGGTGACATAATTTTAAGACTTTTGGTGCAAATTTTTTAAGAATCAAATATTAACGTATGAGGAAGTTATAGAGGTTTTAATATTTGTTTTCACAATAACATCTTGTTTTTATTTGATTCTTCCCCTATATATATATATATATATATATATATATATATATATATATATAAATATAGCCAAACATTTGGATGTTACATTACATATGTAATACTTGTTGTATGTCCTTGTCACTAAGCTTGCCTTTAAAAAAGCATGCCTTGTTACATAGATATCATAAAAGCAAAGAGAAAGACAAAATGTCTGGTCATGTGTGTTAAAATAGACACGAGAAATAATCTATATCTATCTATATAATATATATATGAAAAGATTGGTGGCCACGTGGCATCACCACAACATCCCATTCTTTAGTTTTCCCGCCTATGTGATATCCAATAAAATCATTCGGATCTGTTCGGATCTCCTTACAATACGTGACCCAAAACAAATCCTCCGACTTATTTGCAGAACTTCTATGAAACCCTAATCCGCATCTCCCTTAAATTCAACTGGCGTCAAGACTAATTCGATCCGTCTGTGAATCTGCTCGGTGAGAAATTTCCGATCCTACCAATTCGACTTTGATTTCGTTGATTCAAGGTACGCCTTCCATTTCATTGATTCAATGAACGCCTTCTTCCACAGATTAGTTGTAAGATTTTAAAGAGCATGTAAGTTACTCGATTCTTATTTGCGATGTCTGCTATTATGTATATTGTAAATATAAAGACTTATTTACGATTTTTGTTTTATTCCTTAAAATTAGTATTGATCTGAACTTTGTTATGCAGCAATTCGGTGAGAAATTAAGTTCTTTAATCCAATCTTTATTAAAACCCTCATTTGCTTTTCAGCGATTCCAATCGCCGTCAACGATCTCGCATCCATCATCTTCAAACAAACCTCCGCTGCTCTTCAAAAGCGTGAAAGTGTGTGATTCCCAGTTATATTGAAGCAAGGTAAATCTCTAATTCGATTTTAGTTCATATGTGAGTTTCCCTCAGTTACTTGGATTTTCTCGAGCTGCCCAGTGATTTGGGATTCAGAATTAGGGTTATCTTACTGAAATTAGTATGCGTGAATCTAGGAAAATCCCTAATGCCGTGACGATTCCTCATCGTTGTCATCTTTGATTCGTTTGATTCTTTTCAGGAAGACGGAATTTCAACCTTAAATTCAAAAAGTTCAATCTCACTCAGAAATTTTAATCCTTTGTTTGATTTTTCATAGAATGTGAAGTTACTTTTTTAATGCATTTTTTAGGCTATATTAATCTGATAACATATTAGTTGTATTGGTTTAAGTGAGGTTTAAGTGATGTTTGTGGTTTGAATTTTGTATTGGTTTAAGGATTTACTTTTTGGATTGGGTTTTTAGTAAGCATTATTCCTCACTGGTTTTAGTTCTCCACACATATGAATCTCCCAATTTTTGTTTTTAATAAGCATTATTCCTCACCAATTTCAGTCCCAACATGTCAATATCCCATTTTTCTGACTTTTTTTTAAATGTAAATCATCATTTCCCTGCATTTTTTACCTACCGATCCAAGTTTTAATTGTTATACAGTTAGTATATGATCCATTTCCCTGTAAGGGGTATCAATTTATTAGCCATTGTCTAGCCCGTTTGATTACCTTTCCAAAATGAAATTTAAAACAACCCCCTTTTATGACATTCCCCTTCTTCATTACATTTTAAAATTTTGTGTCAACTGTAAAAGCTTTAGCCAATTTGCCCCCATGACTTATCCACTGCCATTATGGCTTTATCATAGATATTGCATATGAATGCACCTCTTTGCTTTTATTTTTTGGTTTAATAGTCTGATAATGGATGTTGTTTTTGCAGGTTCCCTGCATAAGGTCCTCTTTGTCATCAACTGTAAGTAAGCATTTTATCATGGTTACATATGTTATGAGTAAGTTACTGAAATATAATGTTTTTTACTGTAAACTCTCTTCTTTTGTCATTAACTGTAAGTAAGCATACAATCATGAATACTTACATTTTAAAACCAAATATAATATTTAGTTAAGAACATGATATGTGTCAAATGCGTCGACGAAAAAGTGTAATTTGGGTACTAACTGTTCAAGTCGACCGATTTCAATGAATATTATTCTTTTAAATTTTTCTTGCATTTTGTATCATCGGATTGTATTCTTCACATTTTTACGAATATTTTTAAGTGTTTCGAATTGTAGAAGTTTCTATTACGAATACTTCAGCTTCGGTTTTTATTAACCATTATTCTTCACCAATTTCAGTTCTGAGTTTTTTTGTCAATGTAAATTACAGAGTTGAAGGTTCAGCAGTTATGAATCAAGTTGTGTTTAAATTACATTTGCAAGTTTGCATAACTGTCATTTTTATTTGAGTCAATTTGCTCATTTATAGTTATCATACAGTCAAATACACATACATTTTCAGTTTCAATAGTTCTGAATGATGTTTTTGTTTTATGACATTTGGAAGTTTACATGAACAAAAGTAGGTAAAGGAGAAAAATAGAGAGTGAAAAGAAGCTGATCTAGAGAAGCTGGTTTGTAGGGGGTGGGGATTAAAGATCGTTGCTGTTGATTTATTATTATTATATCATTTTTGTATAATTCTTTTTATATCGTAGCCTCGGGTATTTACGTGGGTCACTGACTGTATCATGGGCCCGATATGCACCCTTAGGAGTGTCATGAAGTTTCACTTTTGGTGCTATAATCTATTACAGAGAGGGAACTTTGATGAAGGTGTGATCATAATACAAACACATCTAAATTTTTGAAGCTGAAGCATCTCTGTTTTGGTAACAAAAAAAATAAGGAGATAATTCATCCCATTATGTTGTAATCCAAATGCTCCTAATGTTGATTCTACATCTGCGATGGGATAATGGACTTTATACTAAACTCTTTATTCATTTAAACAAACAATGGGATTTAAGTTTGTTCAATAACACACACATGAAACATTAGTAATTGTTTGTATCTTATCAGATTCTTCTCTCTTATAACTTATGCTCATGACATGCTCATTATTTATGCTTAATCAAATCATCATTTATTGTTATATTTTATATGTAATGTATTGAGTTGAACTTTTTGAGGTTGAAGTTTGAGACACAAATTTTAAAATGATGGCTATTATGTAGATATTTTAATCTACATTGAGTATGTTTTGAACTAGATGAGTGACTAAAAAAGTGTTATGTTCGATCTAACTTTAAAACGTGTGAGATAGATTGAACTATGAAGTAATATATTTTATTAGAATTTTGGATTCATTTTTATTGGGTTCATTATAGAATTACATTTTATTATAATATATTAAATTTTGGATTAATTTTTTTAAAACCCGTCTGTCCGTCGCACGGGTATTAAAGTGTAATCCGATTTACCCTTAAGTTGATCGAAACGGCACTTCAATAAAAATTTAATAATCATTAAGAACATATTACAACGGTTGTTACTATTTTTCAAGGTTGAGGATCCATCAGATGTGGAGGCATTGAAATCACACGTTAGTGGTAATTTAGCAGCTAAGGAGGCAAAGCAAGCTCAGCATGCTACCCATGACAAAGAAGTTAAAGCACAAAAATCCAGCTTTTCTACAACCAGTCCATCTACAAAGTTAACGTCGAACATTTGTTTTATTCTTTAATCCCAGTTATTGAATTACATTTATTATAATATTTTACATTTTGGATTCATTTTTTTAAAATCCACCCGTGCGTCGCACGGGTATAAAAAACTAGTATAATATATATATGAAAAGATTGGATGCCACATGACATCACCACAATAATCCATTTTGTGGTTTTCCCGCTCAAATTTTTTTCAATAAATGAAATTTGACTTTCATAATATAGTTATGATTATTCAAAAATAGAAAGAGTCTAATTACAAACTGTATAATTACGTCTTTAATCCATTTTGTGGTTTCCCGCTCAAGTTTTTTTCAATAAATGAAATTTGACTTTCATAATATAGTTATGATTATTCAAAAATAGAAAGAGTCTAATTACAAACTGTATAATTACGTCTTTAATTATATTCTAAAAAAGTCAAACACATTTAAAGATTGAAATATATATCGTAAATGACGGATTTGGATTTGAAAAAAAAAAGTCAATTTTAAATCCAATGAGCCTTAAATATTGTAATTTCAAACAACTAAATTAATTCTTATGAAGTTTAATAGAGATATTATCGTTATAATTGCATTCTTAATTTTATTATTTTTTACAAACAATTATTTCTTAAATAAATATAACAATATAATTAATATCAATAATTTTTTTTATTGTTTAGCTACACAAATTCCCAAATATATGTATCATAAGGGTGTCCTTGAGTGGTGCTTATGACTACTCTTAGATTATTCATGCGCGAATGCACGATTATAATCAAATGGTTTTGTTTTTGTGTTTGTTTTTATAATCGAAGAAGGGTATGATACAAATTTTAATTTTCTCTTATGTTTTAGGTTGTGTTTGGCGCGCCATAAGCTAGCTTATAAGCTAGCTTATAAGCTAGCTTTTGAAAAGCTAGTTGGAGTAGCTTTTCAACTAGCTTTTCAACTAGCTTTTATAATATTTCCAATTTTACCCTTCCCTAACTTATAAATAAATATCTTTAATTACATTTATGACATGTACTTTTATGTCATTTTATTTTTTTAAGCTAGTTTATCAGCTAGTTTTTACCAAACGTTATTTTTTATCAGCTAGCTTATCAGCTAGCTTATAATTTATCAGCTAGCAGCTAGCTTATCAGCTAGCAGCTAGCTTGTCAGCTAGCTTATCAGCTAACAGCTAGCTTATCAGCTAGCAGCTAGCTTTTCAGCTAGCGCGCCAAACACGGCCTTAGAGATTATACTAATGTTTATATCATTTTTATATTTTACTAGGAAGTGAAAGTGGCTCATTGTAGAAGAATCATTGAAACTTTTAACTGGATATTTCTAATCAAAAAATTCTTAGATTATATAAAGAATCATTAGTACATTTTAGTTTTGATTTTTTTTAAATACCGCCGTACGATGCACGGGTTTCAATTATCGAATTACATTTATTATAATATTTGAATTATTGGATTTATTTTTTTAAAAAACCACCCGTACGTCGCACGGGTATCAAAAACTAGTATTATATTATATACAATTTTCAAATAATTTGGACAGGAACCAGTTTAACCAACAATTGACCAAACCCTTAAGGTTTCAAAACTAGCTAGTATAGCCGGTTGTGTAAGTGTGATCTTTTAAACTTGTGGTCTATTTGTAAAAAGTTCAAAAAACAAAGGGGTATTTTTGAAATTATTTGATTTCAAGTTTTCAACTTTACTCAAAGTGTAAACTGTAAAGCGGTGCACTTTCGAGACTTGTATTTCTTTCCGTTGATTGCGGACTAAATCCGACAAACTCATCCACCTTTAAACATTTCTTCCCCAAACACCTTTTTTTTTCTTTTTTGTTTTTATTTTCACTTTTAGTCTAATTTTTTTTTAATTCTCCAAATAAATATTTTCAATATATGAATGATCAAATTACAACAAAATTTGCAGGTAAACGAGCAACAAACTGCGCTGCAATCTTCTTTTGAATAGCAAAACCGATCATAATAAAAGCTATGATTTTTAAAGGTCAAGGATTTGTTTTGCACAACTCGCTGAATTCTATTAAGGAAAACCAGTGCCTCGGGGCCAGGGAGCCAAATGTATCAAACGCAAACGGGATAAACACATGTTGATTCTCTGAACAAGT
>JBCNJP010011839.1:0-14845 GCA_039602395.1 Deinandra increscens subsp. villosa
TATCCAGTGTAAAACCCAACACCGATAACGAAAATGAAAGTTGGGACTGCTGCTGGCCAAACTGATAGTTTGGATTATTATCGGCAATAGGTCATAGTTTGGATTATTAAAATCCAATTTGCCTTTAACATAACTAAGCAATCTAAGATTCTCGGTTTTATAGTTACCTACCTTTGATTAAATTTTCTTATAATAACAGTTATTATAGCTAGTATAAAAGCTGCACTTTTTGAGGTTCTCTATGAGAGAAAGTGTAGAAATCCAGTTTGTTGGATAGAATTTGGAGAAAGTCAATTAACCAGACCTGAAATTATACAAGAAACAACTGACAAGACTGTCCAGATCAAAGAAAAACTTAAGACGGCACGAGATCATCAGAACAGTTATGCCGGTCGTCGAAGAAAACAAATAGAGTTTTAGGTTAGTGATCGTGTGATGTTAAAAGTCTCACCTTGAAATGAAATGTAGGATTTGGTATGAAGAGAAACTTAAGTTCGCGATATATAGGACTATTTGAGATTATTGCAAGAGTCGGTATTGTGGCTTACCGTTTGAAACTACCAACCGAATTAAGTGGCATACATGACACTTTTCATGTGTCTAACCTAAGATAATCTTTATCTCAAGAATCTCTAGTCATACCACTAAAAGATATACACGTGAATGAGAAGTTGTATTTTGTAGAGGAACCATTGTAAATTATTGATAGGCAAATTAAGAAGTTAAGAAGAAGTAAAATACCACTGGTGGAAATAAAATGGGATTCTCATTGAGGGGTTGGGTTCTATAGAAAACCAACATTTTACAAAAAAGCAAAAAACCAAGAAAAAAAAATATTTTTTTTAACTTTTTTTATATGTTTTTTCATGATTTTAAGAATACTGTAAAAAGAAAAAATTTTAAAAACATTTTCGAGTTTTTTTTTAAAATAAAATAAAATTCGGATTTTAGCTTGAAATTAATAATGCACTATGCAACAATAATATAAAATTGGTTTATGAATGTCAATTCTTTGTTTTTTACATTATTCACATAAACCACGTCCATATTTAAGTTAAATTTCTTCTTTTTAAGTAGTTTTAATTATAATGCATTATGCAATACTATTAGTACTATTGCATTATGCACTAATAAAATATCACTAAACTTTTTATTTTTTGAAAAATTTTTCTCATAAATAAAGCTAATAAAATTAGAGACTTTTTGGTGAAATTCTTTTTAAAAATTATTGATATATGAGAGCATTCACAGCCCATTCCCTATAATGGTTGTGAGGGTAAACCTTAAAATTTAAGGTGTAGTTATGAGTGGTTGTGAATAGAGGAGAGAGAAATATTTAAAGAAAAATTTAGGGAATCCCTATACTTGAGGAAAAATCTGGTAAATCTTTAAAATTTAAGGCTTAAAGAGAGAGAAAATGTAATGATAAAGGTATAAAAAAATATTATTTAATTGTGTTGTGAGTGAAAAAAAGAGAAAAAAATAATGATAAATATATAAATTATAGGGATAAGGATATGGAATGGGCTGTGAATGCTCTGAAGAAGTTATAGAGAAAAAAAAGTTGATTTTTTGATTTTTTGAATAATTATTGGTTTTTTGTAGATCTTTTCCCTCTTATATAGTGCCTGAAAAGACATGAAAACGGAGAGATAAAATGATGAAAAGTACCCTCAATTATTGGATCAACACCCAAAAATATAAAGGACTAAATAAATATATATGCTATATTTTGAAGGACCTCTTTTGTCAAGTAAGGAAACTAAATTAAATCCTTCCAAAACAAAAGCAGTAGACTTCCTTCCACGTTTTTTTAGTTTTTTTACACGCGTGTACCCTCGTTTCAACATCTCCTGCTCTAAAGCCACCTCTCATGGCTAAAACCTCCACTTGTCAAGCCTATTTTGCCGCTTCTCAAAGCTACATGGACATCTGGATCCATCTATACCTGTATATAAACGAGTTCATGACACCTCTTTTCCCCACCAAAACGAGAATTAAGCAGTAAATTAATTTAGCATTGTTCAGGAAAGGAAAAAAAGCTGTCAAGAAGGAAATTTGGGGATTTAGTTTTGTGTTCATTTCTCCAAACTGAACAGTGGTTCTTCAAATTGGAAAAGAAGTAAGTTCGTAGCTTTCTTTTTAAAAGTTTGATTTTTTTTATTTTTTTTTTAAATCATAAAGATATCCATTGGTAAACTTGTTTTGCATAAAAAGTCAGTTTTTTAACTTTGAAAAGGTTCATAGCACTAAACTTACAAGTAGTATGGATTAAGTTAAAATATAAAGGATAATGAATTAGGACTTAATAATGGGTTCAAACACATTATTAGAATTACAAACCGTTAAGAGTATGAAGCTATTAAATAAAAAGTTATAGGCATTTCATTGTTATATATACTTGTTCTAGTATAGGTAGACCCAAGAGACGGTTATCATTTATACACTTTTGAAGCCTAAGAAAAATACAAGACGCTTAGCATATGTGAGTTCTAAAATTGTGAGTTCTAAGGTTATGTCCTTTCTAAATTGTTTTTGGGCTGAGATACATAAAAGTATGAAACTCATCTTTACCAAGCGTTTCGTATTTCTCTTAAGCTTCACAAACCGTCTTTTGTATCAACCTATATTATAATAAATATATATAAGGATGTAGTCTTTCGTATCAACCTATATAATTTTATAATATGTATATGTAATGATGTAGTGCCTGTGATCTTTTATTTAAATAGCTTCATACTCTAAACTGATTTGTAATAATAACGTATGTTTGTACCCATTATTATGTCCTACTTCTTTATTGTCCTTCATAATTTGGCTTAACCTATACTACTCGTAAATTTAGTATTATGAATATTTAAATGATTTAAATTTTATAAAACGTCTTTACACTACTAGAAAAAAAATAATTAGCGACACACGGGTTTTTGTAGCAAAATCGTAGCAAATATCATTTTGCGACACATTTACCACAAAAACGTTTGACACATTTACCACAAAAACGTTTTGTAGCAAATATCGATGCCGCAAAATTTTTGCGACACGTTTACTACGGCGAAAGTAACAATTTTGCGACAAAACTATTTTTGTCACAAATTATCCACTTAATTAACAAGCCCGTACTTAATAATATTTATCTTAATATAGTATTTATCTTAATTACACATTTTAAGTTTTATATTTTGCGACACAATTGTGTCAACAAACTTTTTTTATGATTTTTTTTTTGCGACAACTTTGCATCAAAGTTATATAATTTCGGTAATTTATGTTGCAACGCGTTTGTGTCAAAAGATTACTAAATATGGTTTGTACACATTTGTGTCGGAGAATAACATTCTATAAGAATATGTTTTGCGATACATTTGTGTCAAAGAACAACTTTTTATATAAATGTGTTTTGCTACACAGTTGTGTCAGTGGATAAAATTTTATGTAAATATGTTTTGCTACACATTTATGTCAAAGAATAACTTTTTATAAGTAGGTTTTGCTACACATTTGCTACAACATTTTATAACCGCTTTGCCACAGATTTGCGACACAGAATGATACCTTATTTTACAACAAATTTGCGACGATTTTTTTTTAAATAAAAGTGCAGAAATTTCCCAAAAAATGCTGCTATAAATGCAGAAAAACAGAAATTTCCCAAAAAATTCTGCTACAATTGCAGAAAATATTCATTAAAACCCTGTTTTCAAAGTCAACCACAAATACAATAATAATGTAAACATAATTCAACTACTTGTATATTACGACCTAAGTTTAATGTCTAGGCAAATACAAGAAACAAAAGTTTAACATACGTCATGCATCTAGCTACAACCACTCGAAGTTTTCATTGTTTTGAAAAAGGCTTGCAATTGTTGTTGGACCATCTCCTCCACTTTTTGTTGCATTTGGCGATCCTTCTCCATTTGCAATATTTCATTTTTCTTTTGTAGTTGTTCCCTTTGCTCTTGAAGTCGTTGTTCCACTACTTGCTCCCAATCCATCCTTGATTGTTTTTCAACTTCAAGTTGTGCTCCAATATTTTCAACTCGCGACACCAAATCAACAACCTAAAAAAAAGGTAGTTCACATTTAATATTTTATAAGTTTAACACTTGTGTTATTAATAAAAAAATTGTATTTTACGACAAGCTTGAGACGAGTTTGTAAGAAACAATTTATGTCTTTGCTCTTTCGTCGCAAATGCGTGAGAAATAAAAAAAATTTGTCATGTCATAAGTTTGTCGCAAAAGTGTTAGTATTTTGCGACACAATGTGTTGTGTCACAAATTTCTGTAGCAAATTTCTGTTTTTCTAGTAGTGTTTGTTGCAAAATATGTAATTATCCCATATATCATGACTATGGGATATTTTATGATTTAAAACAAGATTAAACTTTCAAAAGAGAGTTACGAGGGTCCCTTCTGTTCCAAAATCCTTTTATTCTTCAAACTATATTATCCATAAAATTAGTAGCTTGAAATTTTAAATGGATATGCCCCTTAAGAACCATAAAAAGGATTCTTCAAACTATATTATCCATAAAATTAGTAGCTTGAAATTTTAAATGGATATGCCCCTTAAGAACCATAAAAAGGAACAATAAAAATGCTCTGTTAAAACATGATTTCAATTTCTCAACTTTTTTTTAAAATATCCCAAATTGCATCCGGATACAACACGTACAACCTTTCATTTTGAGTGAGCAAAATAAGTTTATAAACAAGATTAAATTTTCATATACTTCTGTTTGTTAATAATCTGGAAGCTTCAACACTAAAAGTCATCAAACTGTGTACTTCATTTACAACCTATGAAATTGTGGCACCTATTCTCAGACTTGGCTCCAGAAGGGGTCACGTATCGGGTTTACTCATGAACGCAAGGTACAACAGAGATAATAAAAGCAACGGAAATTTAAAACTTTTTATTTAATATATATTGCCAAGTACAAGTATGATAAGTTTACTACAACGGTTATCTAAAACTATAAAAGATAACGTTTATTTAGATATCTATCTACATTACTATGTCAGCATGACTATAGCTTTATTCCAATAGCTTGTCCACCTCACCCTGCTCAGACTTTAGCTTTTTCTTTTATGTTTGGATCCTTAACGTCACCTGATATACATACTTTAAAGGATCAGCTTACGCTGGTGAGTTCTACATTTTAAGCCCATGTACTTCTACGAACTGTTATTTTATGCTATAAAACACTTAAGGGTACATTTATAAAAGTTTCTAAGGCTCGGACACGCTCGATGATATACGTATACATACGTTTCATATCTTTCAATTATTGACACTGTTAGTCCCTTAACTTTTGTTTTAGGCTTATTAGCCTTGTATCTTTTGATGTGGCTATCACTTTATGTTCCATAACCTTATTAAACATAATTCTAACATTCTCGAGGGTTCGGGTTATGTATATTAATATATATATATATAGAGAGAGAGAGAGAGAGAGAGAAAGGATAAAATGAAAACCCACTTGAGTTGGAAAAACCATGAAAACTTTTCAAAAAAGGGGTAAAAAATTCGTTTTTTATTTTCTAAATTTTTTTATGGTGGTTCTCTATGTTATAGAGCTCCCCTTTATTGAAAAAAATCAAAAAAACGCCTACTCGATTTTTTTTTAAAAATTCTCAAAAAATCGTTTTTTTGCATATACTTAGTATCTCGGCCAAAACGGGGGTAAAAAATCGTGTTTTTATTTTCATATATTTTTTTATACATTCTACATCCCATTTTAATACTTTTGGTGAAAAAAAATCAAAAAAGCGCCTAGGAAATATTTTTATAAAAAATAATTAGTGTTTTATTTACATACGTAAGAAGCGAAATTTACATATGTAACTGGGCTTTTTTCACATATGTAACGTGAAAAATTCCAGATTTTGGAAATTTTTTTAAAAAAAAAACCCCTAGGCGGTTTTTTGATTTTTTTTCACCATGGGGATCGATATAAGGCAAAAAATCACTAAAAAAATTTTGAAAAAAAAAAACTTTTTGGCCTCGTTTTTGAAGAGTTTTCATGGTTTTTCCAACTCAAGTGGGTTTTCAATATATCCTTACCCTATATATATATATATATATATATATATATATATATATATATATATATATATATATATTTTTTTTTACATAGTTTACACTTTCTACCCCTTTAACTTTATAATATTCATCATTTTATGTCACGAATCATGTTAGGACATATTCTTACTATATTTTAAGCCATAATATACTTATGAGAATTATAGACACGTATAATATCCGTATGGCTTATAACTTTTCATAAATTACGCTTTTGGCCCTTTTACTTTTTTTTTTTAACTAGTAACATGCATTTCTATACGTGTTTTCCTATCAATGGTTTATGCTATTCACATAAGCACGTATTCATGATTTAAACACGTATACGAGACGTAATCATCCATGTCTCATCATTTCTAAACCCGTTTACCATACAAACACGTGTTTTATTCACTTATTACCACTTCTAACATGTAATTACAATAAAGCACATAGGTAAACTAAGATACGTAATTACCTAGACAGAAATATCGGGGTGTTACAACTCTCTCCCCCTTAAAAGGTTTCGTCCTTGAAACTTGCTCAACTTGAGAATAACTCGGGTTGAGACTCTTTCATTTCATCTTCTCTTTCCCATGTTGGCTCAGAACCTTTCATGTGCATCCATTGCACCCTAACTATAGAAACTACCTTGTTTCTGAGCTTTCTTTCACTACGATCTAGGATTGCAACTGGTCGTTCGATATATGATAGTTTGTCGTCTACCTCTATCTCTTCTAGCGGCACAATTTCTGATTTGTCTGCCACACACTTTCTTAAGTGTGATACATGGAATGTTGAGTGGATCCCAGACAACTCCTCAGGCAGATCTAAACGATAAGCGACTTCTCCAACATGTTTGGAGATTTTGAAAGGTCCAACATACCTTGGACCTAGCTTACCCCTTTTGCGAAAATGGATAATGTTCTTCCATGGAGAAACTTTTAACAGAACATATTCTCTAACACGGAATTCGATTGGCCGTCGTCTTTTATCGGCATAGGACTTCTGTCGATCATGTGCAGCCTTCAGTCATGCTTTGATTATGTCGTGATCGTGAGCCATATTTTGACTGATTCTTTGCTTCCTATCTCTCGCTGGCCGACTTCACCCCAACATACAGGAGTTCTGCATTTCCTACCGTACAGCATCTTGTAAGGCGGCATACCAATACTTGAATGATAACTGTTTTTGTAGGAGAACTCTGCTAATGGTAAGTGATCATCCTAGCTTCCTTTGAAATCGATTATACAAGCACGTAGCATATCTTTCAGAGTTTGAATTGTTCTTTCGCTCTGGCCGTTTGTCTGAGGATGATACGCAGTGCTAATGTGCAATCTCGCACCCATATTCTCGTGGAATTTCTTCCAGATGCGCGAAGTAAATCGAGTGTCTCTATCCGAGACGATAGTCATTTTAAACCGATAATTACTTTATCATTATCGTTTATATTAAATATATATGTCTATATATATTTAATATTTAAATACTTAATATCCTTTTTAAACCATTTTACAGTCGAATTTAGAGAATATATTTTTATTTTTTGTCCAATTTATTAGACTTTCTTTATGAGGTAAGAAATATCCGTCAAACAAGGTATTATCATTTAACTTTTTATAATTTATTACCATTCTAGCCTTTCCTCTTGCTATTTCTGCATGTTTTCTTACCAAGAAAGCTGGAGAGCTGTGTGGACTGTGGCTAGCTATACTTAAAAAGCTATCATGTCAAATGAAATTATCTTAAACCTTTGTAAAAAATCATTTTCTAATAGGACGTCTGACCTTGTATTGGGAAAATAAAAGGGTGGATATTTGACTAGGTAAGATCCTATTAGAATTATTGGGTTTTTTACTCCTCTGTTTAGAGATATAATATCTCTTGAAAGCTAATTCCATTACATGGTGTTAAATCTTCATGGTATGCTTGTGGAAAACAATCAGGTTTACATACACATATTCCAGAGCCACTATCTACATAAGCAGCAAAGTATTCGACTTTGTAATCTTTATATTACATTTTCTAGAAATGTTAATCCTAGCATAATTTCTAATATACCATTTTCTCCCTCATCTTCAATTAATAATCTTATTGGTATTTTTTCTTCTCCAAATTTTTATAATGGTTTCTATGCCTTCTTTGATCTCATGTATTTCTCCATTAAAATTTGTATACTGGTGAGGTTCCTCCAGGCTATATCTTTGTAGGTGTTTACATAGTTTAAAACTTATATAATTGCCATTTGCTCATGTATCTATTAGTATGTTAACCTTTGAAAAGCTACTTCCATTAAAATACCCTCCTTTGACCTTGTAATTTTTTATATTATCTTCTTTTTCTTCTCTTATGTTATAGAACCTGCTAGAACTAGATATTCTATCTAATGGATGGCTAATGACATCTTTGGTTGAAAAATATAGCCTAGGAGTGATCTGGTGAGATATTAATAATGGTTTATCTTGTAAATCTAGACTTAGAGGTCTAGCATCTATCTCTTCTATCTTAGGAAGGCTAGGTATTTGTACCTGACATACATCACTAAATAACAAAGGAAAATCTAGTGTGTCTTTTATATTAAAGCAATCAGAATGATGGGTATTTGATATAGCATATGATATGGCATATGTTATCGAATATGGCCTATTTTGTTTTTTAAAGAAATCTTTTCTTTTGAAATCTTGTAAAAGGCTTAGTGTTTTATCAAAATCTTTGTCTTGAATATGGTAGGAAATCCTTGGATAAATATTAAATTTTAATTTTCCATATTGAATGATTCCTCTTAATATGCCAAGACAAGCTTCTTCTCTATTTTGAATTCTATTATCCATCACTGCTAATTCTATAGGGGTATATATGCCTTCTTTAAAGGTTGACTTTATAATTATTTGGATTGCTCCTATATGAACCCATCCCAATGTATTTTTTATTTCGGGTTTTATTTTTTGTAATTTACTATGGATATCTTTTTTAGACAATAAAGGTATCATGACTTTATTAGAGGTCATATTAATATCCGAAGCTCTTTCTTTGACATTTAGTCCGAAAAACAAATTATGATTTCTAGGTCTTATTCCTAACTTTTATAACGCATTTATTTTAAATCCTGAATAATTAGATAACGAAAAGTTCTCATGTTGTATCTGTTTTAATTTTTTCTTGTCTATTAAAATTTCTTGTTTATATTCGTCAATTTGTTCTTCTTGAAAATCCATTATATTATCACATGAATTACTAGTAGTAGCAATATCAAATTTGTTCATCATCGGAAGAAGTATACTCGGTTTCGGTTAAAATAAATATACTTTCGTCAGAATCTATATCTTGAAAATCCATGACCGGTATGAAGTCTCCGTCATCTATAATTTTTTCTACGTCTTCATCTATTTCAAATATCTTAAAAATTTTATTGAATTTCTTAGGACATCTATTATCATAATGTCCTTTTTCTTTACAGAAATAACATCTACATTCTTTTGGGCTAGGCTTTCTCTTAAACGTAGATTTGAATGTCTTTTTATATCCTTTTCATTCATAATATTTCGTTTTCCTTCTTTTAAAATATTTTTTCCTAAAATGATTTCGTTTTTTATATTTTCTTTTAATCTTTCCATAACAATATGAACTATCACAACCTATCATTAGAGGCATTTTTGGAGAGCTACAACATAAAGATATCTTTCTGTTTAGGTCTTTACTTCTTTTAGCTAATACGGCATCTGCACACCATTCGCTAAGTTTATCTCTGACGTGTGTTATTCTTTTTTCTAAATATCTGTTGTTCCTGGGTTATATGTACTTATTAACTTTTACCCCCATGGGTCAGGAACTTTAGAGAAAAAACAGAGGTAAATAACTACCAGTGCCTTGGACTTTATTATATATGTGGTAATAATAATCTTGAAAAACACAAATATACCTATCTATTTCACACATATCACATAATTGTAACCTTTGCAGGGCTGTTGAATATTTTTGTACTGTTGCGGGGTCTTTTATTAAATTTCCTTCTCCGTAAAATTCTAATCTAAAGGCTTCTACAGCCCTTGTAATTATATTTGATAATTCAGTATCTGCTCCAAATATTGTTGCTTTTAGATCGGGGTGCATGTTTTGCCAAAATCTTAAAGCACTATTTAATAAGGTTCTTTCTAAAAATCCTTTTATTGTATCCATGGGAAACCGCATTTAGAATAGCAGTTTCAGTTAATAAGATGGACATGGATACAATAAAAGGATTTTTAGAAAGAACCTTATTAAATAGTGCTTTATGATTTTGGCAAAACATGCACCCCGATCTAAAAGCAACAATATTTGGAGCAGATACTGAATTATTAAATATAATTACAAGGGCTGTAGAAGCCTTTAGATTAGAATTTTGCGGAGAAGAAAATTTAATAAAAGACCCTGCAACAGTACAAAAATATTCAACAGCCCTGCAAAGGTTACAATTATGTGATATGTGTGAAATAGATAGGTATATTTGTGTTTTTCAAGATTATTATTACCACATATATAATAAAGTCCAAGACACTGGTAGTTATTTACCTCTGTTTTTCTCTAAAGTTCCTGACCCATGGGGGCAAAAGTTAATAAGTACATATAACCCAGGAACAACAGATACTTTAGGAAAAAGAATAACACACGTCAGAGATAAACTTAGCGAATGGTGTGCAGATGTCGTATTAGCTAAAAGAAGTAAAGACCTAAAAAGAAAGATATCTTTATGTTGTAGATCTCCAAAAATGCCTCTAATGATAGGTTGTGATAGTTCATATCATTATGGAAAGATTAAAAGAAAATATAAAAAACAAACTCATTTTAGGAAAAAATATATTAAAAGAAGGAAAACAAAATATTATGAACGAAAAGGATATAAAAAGACATTCAAACCTACGTTTAAGAGAAAGCCTAGCCTAAAAGAATGTAGATGTTATTTCTGTAAAGAAAAAGGATATTATGCTAATAGATGTCCTAAGAAATTCAATAAAAATTTTAAGATATTTGAAATAGATGAAGACGTAGAAAAAATGATAGATGACGGAGACTTCATACCGGTCATGGATTTTAAAGATATAGATTCTGACGAAAGTATATTTATTTTAACCGAAACCGAGTATACTTCTTCCGATGATGAACAAATTTGATATTGCTACTACTAGTAATTCAGGTGATAATATAATGGATTTTCAAGAAGAACAATTTGGAAAATATAATAAAGAAATTTTAATAGACAAGAAAAAATTAAAACAGATACAACATGAGAACTTTTCATTATCTAATTATTCAGGATTTAAAATAAATGCGTTACAAAAGTTAGGAATAAGACCTAGGAATCATAATTTGTTTTTCGGACTAAATGTCCAAGAAAGAGCTTTAGATATTAATATGACCTCTAATAAAGTCATGATACCTTTATTGTCTAAAAAAGATATCCATAGTAAATTACAAAAAATAAAACCCGAAATAAAAAATACATTGGGATGGGTTCATATAGGAGCAATCCAAATAATTATAAATTCAACCTTTAAAGAAGGCATATATGCCCCTATAGAATTAGCAGTGATGGATAATAGAATTCAAAATAGAGAAGAAGCTTGTCTTGGCATATTAAGAGGAAACCTTCAATATGGAAAATTAAAATTTAATATTTATCCAAGGATTTCCTACCATATTCAAGACAAAGATTTTGATAAAACACTAAGCCTTTTACAAGATTTCAAAAGAAAAGATTTCTTTAAAAAACAAAATAGGCCATATTCGATAACATATGTCATATCATATGCTAAATCAAATACCCATCATTCAGATTGCTTTAATATAAAAGACACACTAGATTTTCCTTTGTTATTTAGTGATGTATGTCAGGTACAAATACCTAGGCTTCCTAAGATAGAAGAGATAGATGCTAGACCTCTAAGTCTAGATTTACAAGATAAACCATTGTTAATATCTCACCAAATCACTCCTAGGCTATCGTTTTCAACCAAAGATGTCATTAGCCATCCATTAGATAGAATATCTAGTTCTAGCAGGTTCTATAACATAATAGAAGAAAAAGAAGATAATATAAAAAATTACAAGGTCGAAGGAGAGTATTTTAACGGAAGTAGCTTTTAAAAGGTTAACATACTAATAGATACAGGAGCAAATGGCAATTATATAAGTTTTAAACTATGTAAACACTTACAAAGATATAGCCTGGAGGAACCTTACCAGTATACAAATTTTAATGGAGAAATACATGAGATCAAAGAAGCCATAGAAACCATTATAAAATTTGAAGAAGAAAAAATACCAATAAGATTATTAATTGAAGATGAAGGAGAAAATGGTATATTAGAAATTATGCTAGGATTAACATTTTTAGAAAATGTAAAGCCCTACCAAATAACCTCGTACGGATTAAAAATAACATACAACAATAAATTGATATATATACCAAAATGACCAGTCCTCATAGTATATATATCCCAATAGGGATTACTCATAAAGATTACAAAGCCGAATACTTTGCTGCTTATATAGATAGTGGCTCTAGAATATGTGTATGTAAACCTGATTGTTTTCCACAAGCATACCATGAAGATTTAACACCATGTAATGGAATTTGCTTTTCAAGAGATATTATATCTCTAAACAGAGGAGTAAAAAACCCAATAATTCTAATAGGATCTTACCTAGTCAAATGTCCATCCTTTTATTTTCACAATACAGGGTCAGACGTCCTATTAGGAAATTATTTTTTACAAAGGTTTAAGAAAATTACATTTGACATGATAGCTTTTCAAGTATTAATAAAAACTCCATGTCACAGTTTGATAGTTGTTAAAAGATTAAAAAATGCATACGGAATATCCTTTTTAATCCATTTTAATAAATAAAACTGATTAATAATTATATATATATTCATATATATGTTTACACCATTTAACTTGTTCTTTCAACATTTTATATTATTCATGACTGAATTTAAGTCAAATAATAATACTGAATAATATAAGGTGAATACCTTCTTGTCGGATCGTGGAAGGAGTCCAAAATAACCGAAAAATAGAGTTATCTGATTTTGACAACTAATTAGTCCTTCCCGACTAGTTTCTTTCCACGAGCATTTCCCCGTTATCGGTTTGTCATTTGGACCGAATTAAACAACCGAAAGGTCACCCGTAAGTAAAGACGGTTTAGTTTCGAGACCCCTTCTTCTTGCTAATATTTTAACCACAATCGTCCACCATTAAAAATCGCCAATCACCGCCACCAATCTCCGCTATCCTGAGTGTTAACTACCGTTGCCGTTGTCACCCGTCGTCAACTGTACGTTACCGAAAAGACGTCCGAAATGAAGACGGTAAAACTGATTTTGTGTCGATATATATATATATACGATTCTGCTGTTACTACTGAATTTTACCAAGTTCACCACCTATTGTCGTCGTTGTTCTGCTGTCCCGGTGGTCGCTCGCCGCTTCTGTCGGATGGAGGTGCTTGAACGGAGGTTTGCCGAGGAGTTGAATCAGGGTGACGGATTGAAAGATTACTCGGAGAAAGGTGGAGAACCACCGTTTCTGCTGCTGCGTGGCCGGAGAGGGCGGGCGGAAATCGACTAGTGCGGTGGTGAGTTCACCGGAGGTAGTGGTGAACGAAGGTGGTAGCCGGGTTTCTGCTCTCGCCGGTCAAAGAAGAAAACAGGGACGAGAGACGGGTTCGGCGGGTAGCCGTCGCTGCTGCATTCGTCAGCTTAGATCAAGCGGAGGAGGGGTGTAGTCATCGGTGACATCGCCACGGCGCGACGTGGTGGCGTAGCTGGGAAAACGGGCGGAGCCAGGGGACTGGTTTGCTGCCTTCGCCGGCTAAAAACGGAGGGAGGCTGCTGCTTGCTTGCCGCCGTGAAATCGAGAGGGAGAGATGGGTTTGGTTGTGGTGTCACCGATTTTCTGGTTATGCGGAGGGGCTACGAGGAAGGTGACGGAAATGCTTTGCAAGGGAGATGGCTGGGCTTGGTTGCCGGCAAATTAAAACGAGAGGAGAGCTGGGTTTCATGCTTTCATTGTATGTATATGTGTTTGTATAATTTGTATATTACTTAAACGACGTTCGCAGGTATTTATATTTAGTTTTGGATGAGAATCTGATCCTTCTTTTGAGATAACGAATTGCTAGAGATTTACACGTAGAGGGTGAGACTTCAATGTTTTTGCTGAATAAATGACACAAGTCACTTTGTCAGTATACATACGTGTATCTAACTTAAATATTTTCTTTTAATAGGGTATAATATTTAATAGGTAGGTATTATACCCGTATTTTGTACTTGTAAAATAATATAATATTTCATAAACGGGTTATATAAATTCCCGAACATTTAAATTATCACGGGGATCCAATAAATATATTCGTAATATTTGTCCTTCGTTAACCAGTGAGCGTTGAGTCATTACGCGATAGAAGGCGTGTCTAATCAGCGTCGTGATCGCGGCTGTTTGACGGACCGAATATGTCGTTTTGACTGGAATACTTAACTATTATTATAATAATTATTTATATTTTGCCGAGTCACTGAAATAATCTCGAACGGCTAACCGAATTGATTTCGGTTATTATCGCGTAACAGCAATGGTTACCGATTCCACCGTTTTTCGTGCCGAACATCGTAAATATATTTTATAGCGATTATAAATCAAGTATTTAGCATTACCTGATATTCTAGCTTTGCCTCGGTGTTATATTAGTACGTTCGTGCTTAAATACAGTTTATTATAAACCAGACCTAAAT
>JBCNJP010011840.1:0-14843 GCA_039602395.1 Deinandra increscens subsp. villosa
TAATGTGGGGATGGGACTCACAAACCAACACACAAATGAAAGTAGCCGAGCAACGAGAAGAAGCCATGAAATGAAGTTTGCCGCTGAAGTTTTGATGTGGCAACGGTGTTGCCGAAGAAACCGAACAAGCCGCCCAGCGGCTACATGCCCACTCCGCCCCCCTAGTCCACTCCCATTGTATGTATAAATTAGGAGAAAATCATTAAAATAAATATAAATATATATTTATATGTAATATCTTTAGAACAAAGTTTTTTTTTTATAAATAGCTACCGTGAAAAAACTTATTAATTAAAATAAATGATTTGGAAAATAGTTATTGAAATGGGTATTTTTTTAAAAGTTGTTTACCTCATCACCTAGTTTTATTGGTTGCAAAAGAATCTCTCTTAAAAAGTTATTGTTTAAAAGCAGTTAAGAAAGAAGATGTTAATTGAATTAAAAAATTCATGTACGGCACAACCTGATTTTTATAAAGTGGTTTTCCAAATGTTTCGAGTTCTTGTAGATACCTTATCAAGAAAGTATTTAATTCTTATGTATACTAAGTAGGATATAACTTATATGTTATATGGGTTGAATCAATAAAAATATATATATAATTGATAATTATGCATCCTCTTTTTATTAACAAAATGACGTATTACATTATATTAGATAAAAAAACTAAAGTTATAATTTATAATATGGTATTGGTGACTTTATTCTCTTTATAAAAAAAAATTAGGGCATGTCTCTACTGTATATTTGGTTAGGGCATGTCTCTACTTGTATATTTGGAAAATGCAAGATAAATGTGACCATGTTTAAAAAACAATCAAACCCTCAATAACGACTAACATGAATTATGAATTGACAAACTTAAAACTTTAAGTCTGTATACAAAGTTAAATGAGTTTAAAGTGTAATCAAAATTATAATTAGCACATTCTAATTGTTGAGTATAAAATCTAAATTTTAAACAAAAGATTATAATATTATCAATAAAAAATGTTATGTTGATATACATTACAAAACTTACAATTGTATTAGTCACGTTGTCTAAAATTTTCAAATTGGATGAACATGGCTCATTTGATATGGTAGGAAAAAACATTTAATATTGGATATTATGAACATGATTTTTATCGCTTTTAAATTTCTCTATAAATAGTATATGTGGCACCCCATTGCTTCTTTTATCAGGTTTTAGCAATGAAAAACAACTCATAATTTTTTTTCTAAAAAACGGGTCCATACATGGCAATCATGCCATTAGCTTTCAATAAGTATTAAGTTTGTTATCCTAAATACATCGTATCAGAGTACACAGTCGATTAATCAGAATAGGAAGACGATTGCTTCCAATAACAACTATCCATCTTTTAGTGTTCGGTTCTTCCTTCAAAATGCTCAATCCGGACCCGCTCCTACTCCATTCCTACTACCTGTCACCATTTACCAGTAACGTATTAGTAAAAAGATGACCCAATATAATTATAACACCTATCGTTGTATAGAATAAGTGAAACATCAAAAATTCGTAATATACAGTAGTAAGCGTATCGCCTAGAACCTATGTCTAATCAAGCGATACGCCTACTCTTCTACGCGTATCGCCTCCTGGTGCTAACTCTCCAAGCGATACGCTTGGAGAACGATTTATAGGGATTCGTCCAGTTTTCCCCTGTTTCCATACTTAGCCAAATTTTGGCTAAGTTTCCAAATTCCCTGCACATGACAAACTTTCAACCACAATACCTCAAATCCTTCTATCTATTCAAAATCATAACATCTTCTATTAGTTTTTCACACGCTTACCTACGAATCAACGTATGCGAAGCTAATCGATGAAATGCCAACCCGTTTGACCCGTTTCATGAGTTCATTATGGACACACACACATTTTTTATATTCTATACTTGTATTGCATTAAGCACAATCCCTATTCTTACCCGAAGGCCATTCTTATGGAACGCAATGTTTCCACCTCTTACCCCAAAGGGTCAATTCTTCTTATCTCACCCAAATGGGTCAAAATGCAGATTTTGTTCTTTCTTTACTTATATCAATTGGTCTATTCCATCTTGTAGGACTTGTGAGTCCCATTTTCCAACAATGAGTATAATATCACATTCTTATGCATTAGTCATGTTTATGTAAATATGCATAAACTAAACAATCTTACGTTACCTTGAGCGTTTAACTTTTAGCTTTTCCTTCACGTTGGTGGCTTGAGCTTCCACCGGATTCACCTATATTACCATGATTATTAGTTGACCATGAGTATTCATACAACAAACATTTCGCTATCACATTCAATTTAATGCCAAGCGTTGCCACCCTTGGCTTTTCTAACTTTTACTTAGCATTTAGCAAGTTCATATGATGGGCATCCGTAGTCTAGCTATTAATGACATTTACCATATTCAAACATACAATCGTATTCGCATCTCATGGCTCAACAATTAGGCATAAGAATACACATTAATCTCCTATTACGAGTCACCTTGGCATTTTATCAAACACTTGGTGTGCGAAATCAATGTGACTATTATCATGTATCATTTCCCCTATCTACTTTGACCCATCTTGATCATTCATACCAACATATCCCAATTAATTCCACCCAACTTCTACTACATTTCGGCATGCAAACTTATCTATATGATGGGTCATAACCCCCATCACCACTTGCTAGAATCCACATAAAATTGAGCATGCAAGGTGAAACTAAGCTTAATCCATACACCAAACCACACATACAACAGAGTTTTTGCATTAATTTCGTCTATCAAAGAAGTTCATGATTTCACCTATTATGGAGTACACTTACAAGATAGAGTTATACAAGAATTGATGATGAAATTAGGGCCTAAACACCCTTCTTAGTCGAATTCCAGCCCCTTTTCTCAGAACTTCACTTACACACCAGGAATTGAGATGGATTTGGGTCAAAGACCTAATCTCCTTCCTCTCCCTTCTTCCTGGTCGCGAACCACGTCTGGGGTAAATCCCCAGACTTTTTATTTTGTTTTGTTTTAATACAAATGTTACATAATTAACCCCTTTACTTTACCACACTATTTAATTCTTGTCTAACCTTTATAATTACCCATTCAACCTTTAACTTTTAGTAAATACTCATCTAGTCATAAAACAAAACTTAGTAACTAATTTAGTATTTTACTAAACCCGTTGGGAATGTGTTTACTAACTACACATACCCGACCCTTCCCACATAAAACAAGACATTCTCATATATAAAAATCATATAAGGGACTTGGGGTGTTACAGTATCACCCACAACGCAACGCTAATTGAATTTGTAAAATAGTATTAGGTATTCATTAATTGAAATATTAAATATGATTTGCTCAATTATATATGAAAACACACTAAATAAGTGTTTATTGGTATTTTATAAGTTTCTAAATATTTTTTAAAATGAAAATAATAGTATTTTAAAAATTATTTTTAAACAAAAATAAGATGTAAATTAATATATAATTGTCATAATTCCATAAATATAAATAGATAAAAATATATCATGATTATAAAATAAGATATAATTTCTATTAAAAAATAAATTTATTAGGGAGTAGATTTGGAAGGGAAAATTTTTGTGAGAATGAATCTAGTGTTGACATGTGTCAACAATTTTAATTGTTTATTAGAGTAGGAAGATTATAGAGAGGATGGTTCGAGTGACAAGTTTTTTTTTTAACAAGAAGGATAAGAAGTAATCTTATTATTGGATTTTGTTCTAATAAAAAGGGAAGTAGGGTCAATTTAGTGTTAGCCATTTTATTGACTTTTTATTAAGTTCTCCATTTCTTTAAACATTCATAACTTTTATATAAGAACTAAACATTTCCTTAACATTTAAAAATCAAATAAAAATAAAACAAGTTATAAATCGAGTGTTTATTTGTTCGTTTAGGTATTCAGTGTTTATATAAAAAAAGGTTATATATGAAGAGATGGTGAGCGAGTGGTTCATAATATTTGAAGGCGGATTTGGTGGACGAGTAGCCAAGAAAGATGCATGGCGCAGATTGTGGTTGAGGAAGGCTAACCATAGATAGCATAAGCATCCAAAAGATTTGAGTTTGGTGTATGCGGGTTGACAAGCATATTGTCAATGATAGGGGAAGTTTTGTCCAAAATTGGTGATAGACGACGGTTGATTAGGTAAAGGGTTGTTTGAAAGGCATGACACCAAAAAGTGATGGGTAGATGGACATGGTAATGTAAGGATAAACCAGTTCAACAATGTGACGGTGTCGCCTTTCGGAAATGCCATTTTTTACGGTGTGTGTGGAGGGGTTGTAAAATGTGAAATCCCTTGGGATTGGAGATAGGGGCCAATCCAACATACTCGCCACCATTGTCAGTGAATAGTGAGACGATAGTGGTGTTAAAAAAACTCAACAAGGGATTTGAACTGAGGAAATAAAATAGAGACATCTAATATTAACTTTATTGGATACAACCATATATATTTTCTGGAATAATCAACGAAGATGACATAGTGGGTAAAGTCATCAATCGATTTTTGGACGGGTCCCCAAACATCTAAGTACACAAGTTCTAGAGGTTTAGTTTTAAAGAGTTCTATCCGAAAGGTAATTTATGGCTCTTATTAACAGAACAAGAATTACAATGAAAAGAACATTGTGTAACATTATTAAGATAAAGTCTCAGAAACTTAAGTAAATATTTGAAAATTTTAAGAAACGAATGTCCCAGTTTGTGAAGCCATGCAGAAGTGAGTCAATCTCTGTGAAGTTGAGTTGAGGAGCAGAGTTGATTGCTGCATAGTACACGTCATGGACGTTGACTGCCCGAATGAGGTGTGCCTCTGTGCAGACGTCCTTCACAAAAGAAAATGACGAGGAAAAATTCAACAGATACGTTATTAGATTGACAAAGTTTAGCAACATATATAAGATTATTATGTAAGTGTGAAACATGAAGAACATTTTCTAAGGAAAGTGTACGAGTGTAAGTGTGTAGGTCCGTAGAATCGGTGTATAAAATGGGTAAAGAAGAGTAATCTCATCGGGTCTTCCATATTCTAACATGTTATGAAGTAAGGAACGGTCCATAGTAATGTGGTTAGATGCCCCGTTATCAAACATCCAAGAAGTGGTCAGGGAGATAGGTCTCATAGCAGTAGTGTTAATCGTTAGAGTGGCCAGAGATGGGTTCACCAAGATGTTGTGAGCAAAGAGAAAACTGGCTAGTTTACGAAAATCATTAGTGTTATGCCCCCCCCCCCCCCTCCCGAGATGCTCTGATACCATAAATAGATAGTGTTACACTTGAATAATTATATTCACAATTTAATACGACTATTAATAGGCTTACAACAATAGTTTACAGAAGGAATATCCTAAACTAAAGGAGAAGATTGTGGGAATTAAACAATTATATTAACCAACATAAAATTGATAAATTACAATAAATTCAAATCAAATCAAATAAATGGTAACTTAATCTTTTGATTTATTTGGTTCCATAATAAACTACACCCCTAAAAATTTAGGGTTATCCATATTTGAACCAAAGACATCGCTAAATGGTGCCTCTAGAGGCGGATTCTATATCACTAAGCTACAACTCCGATGATCCTCAAATACTAATAAAGAACTAACTCGGGTGTCACAGACACCTTTCTGTGGTGTCCACCTGAGATTTTTTCACTTGACATGACCATAATCAACCTCAAACTCATCCTTAAGTATTGAATATAATCTTGTCAAATTACCAAATTTAAAATAACAATTCAAAATTAATTTTCTTTCAATATTAATAAAAATTAAATGATGTCAAACTTTATAAACTTGATAAACATTTATCACACTAGAAAATTTCAAACCTCCTTATCATAAAACATTTTTGTAAACAATTTAATGATTAATGTTTACAAATCATTTTATTGAATATCAAAATTTCAAAATCTAAATTTAAAACTTGCATTCAGGTATAATCAATGAACAATGATTTAATGCTAGTCATCAACATTAACAATTCAAATTTATAAAATTAAAAACATGTCGATTTAAATTTTCCGTGACATTTAGTCCACCTTTATTCCTTTTTAACCACTTATTTTGTTCACTATTAGAAAACGTTAATGATTTAAGTATTTTGTGGACATAGTGACTCGTTTGGTAATTCTGTTTATTGTAAGTTACAAATATTTAAAATGGTAGTTGTTGAAGTTGTGGCAAACTCTATATAGGTACTTTATAAGTTTTGTTTTTGTGTTCTCTTAAATTCATCTTAATTGTGTATTTATTTTTGCACACTATTATTATAACTTGTCTATTGTCATTCTTATCTTTGTGAAATGTCTAAACTTAAAAGGATAGAAACCTTACATATAACATGAAACCTATGTCTACAGGATCACACGCTTTTTTATCTACATTAGGACTTTCTAACAACAATGACAATTCAAATGGTAAGATCTTTACATAATATAGTACATCTAACAAAATAAGTAACGACCGTTTGAGCCGGGGAAGTATAGTGAAAATTTTGAGAAACCTATGTACTTAGAGTGCAAAAGGTTGTAATTTTGGATAGAACTTGATTTTTTGGCCAAAACCACATGGACATAAAATATAATTTACTCTTTAGTATATTTTATATAGTTCATATGCTAAGAAGTCTTTTGTTGGACATTCAAATGTTATGGAGGATATTATATTTTAAATTTATATTGTACGTACTACTTATACACGTTTTTTCTTGCTATTTATATTATAAATACATTAATAGCTAACTTTTGATGAAAATTTATACTCACCCGATGTTCTTAATGGACTTAAACTATCAGGATTGTCAAACTATAAGTTAGCTCTAAAAGTAGGTGTTTCAATGATGTTAGTAAGACACATTGATTAGAAAATGGGTTACATAATGAAACAAGACTACAGGTGATTAAACTGGTAATTATGTTATGTAAGTTGAGATAATTCCTGGAAGTAATATTGGGACTTGCACTTTTATCCCTAGAATTAGTTTGACACTTTCGGATAAGAATATTTCTTTTACATTTAAGAGAAGACTATTTTCTCAAGGACATGGTTGGTTTGTATTTAAAAGATCCAGTCTATATACATGTTCAATTGTATGTTGCATTATCAATAGATAAGAGTATGGGTGGATAGAAACAACAAATCATGAATAAAGATAGTAAGGTTACAAACAGAAGATCAAAAAGTTCTTTTGAAACAAGATCCATTACTTTTACAATGAAGTGACAGGTAAACGGGCAACAAGCCGCGTCGTAACCCCTTAGAAAAACCGATCCTACTAAAAATAAATCTTCAAGTCTTAGGGGTCAACAAATTACTATACACGACACGCAGAACCATGTTCGGAAATTCCGTAACCTTTGGGGCTAGGAAATCGAATGTATCCTAAGCCTGACACTTTACAGTCGACATATGTTGGCCCAATCCTTCAATGGAGATACTGTTAGAAAATCCTAAGCCCGAGAAGCCTGGGGACATTCAAACATTGCTTTTGGGTAAGGGAAATATATAAAAAAATATTTGATGATTTATAAACAATTATTGTAACTTTTTATTATTCATTATATATTCTATGTATTGTAATATATAATTTGATTTATGAGAAGTAGGTATAGACTAAAAAAATTATGAGAACTTTTTTTCTAAATAATGTTTGTTTATTTGACAGACACATAATAGTTTGATATTTTGTTATATATGATTCATATTTATTTTGGCATATTATGTATATCACATGTAGTTAGCTAATATTAGGAACAACTTTTTTTTTACTTTTTTTTGGAACGGCAAAAATTTTATAAATAAAAAAGGCTAAGAAGACCAAAAAGAAAACAAATTACATCAATAAGAGAGGATATATAAGCCACTCGACCCATGATATATGACACATCCTATTTCTATTAACAAATCCAGAAAAAGGAATAGAAAACAATTAAATCAAATAGCTCTCCGTTCCTTAACTTAGAAGGATGGACGACCGTTTTGTTCCTAAAGTTTCAAATGCACCACCAAGCAACAAATACAACCGCTTCAATAACAACCTTCTTCTTTTCACTAAGACTCGAATCATCAATCAAACCCAACGGAGTTTTAGGGAGCAACCGGAATAATACACTCAATGTCCAACCATTTGGCAATAGAATTCCACATCTTGCAGGCCATCAAACAAGACCCAAACACATGATTACTCTCTTCCACGAGAGCATTGCAATTAGGACACATAATTTGGTCAATCTCGACACCTTTCAAACTAAGGTTCAACCGGGTCGGGATTACTTTTTACTTAACATCGTATCCCTTATTGAACACGTTTAGTAGTACACGTGTTACTAACCTTGTTTATAATATATTTGTATAATATAACTTTCTCTATTGCTTGAAAGCTTCCATAATTGGTAAAAATGACTAAATTACCTTTATGTGTAATGCAAGTGAGGGACTTATCTGAAAAATAAGCGCGCTTTAAACTGAAGACGTAATCTGAAATAAAACATAGATATAAAACATAATCAGAATGCTTTTTCAAATATTGAAACCTGTAATTTTATATAAACGTTTAGGGTGTTTTTTTTTTATAATTATATCTATTATTAATGATGATTCATGATTAAAGCTTTATATTTATTTTTATATTTCTTTTACTGCAAGTTCGTAATACATCGTGATAATATTCATGAGAGAATATAATATTTATATGTAGAAACATGGCAAAACATGTCTCAAATTAACGGGCATAAAATGTTGATTTTTTTATAGTATACTTTTAATAGCAACTTGTATCAGTTTAGGTATACATCACATAAAAAGAAGTGGACGATATGAAAGGAAATACTGAAAAAGATAAGCACATTTCATAGTATTTTTATACTAATATTTTATCCACGTGTGTTATACGGCTGAGCTTAAAAAACAATTATAAATACAATTATAATCTACGACAGTTATGTATTTTTATAAATATATAAAAATTTCTCAGTAATTATAGGTGGGTCAGAGGTTTTACCACAATGGGCATTTAGGCGGTGAGTTTCCCTGGGATGAATATGCAACACAGAGAGACTTGGTTATTCGCACGGACTACGATTGTAACGTGTCGTGGATAACATTATTTGTCATGATAAGACCTTTCGGATAACCGGATGTTTACAGTTCAAAAAAAAATTTAGTCACCAGAAATAAGGGTTTTGTTTATTATATTGAAATGAAATATTTGGTAAATTTGAATTTAAACTCAATTAAAGTAAAAAAAATATGTATAAATTAAATAAAATAAAATATTTTATATTACATGTATAATATTTAATTAAATTATTATTATAAATAAAGTATTATAAGCATTATATTAAAGTATTAAAATATATGTATATTATTTTAATAAAATATAATATATATGCAATAAAAATATTATCTTGAATAAATATTAACTTTGATATTAAAATTTACTATTTGGATAATTACTAACCTTAAAATAAAAAAAAATTGTATTTGAAAATTACTTATTGGATAAATACTTATTAAAAGTTTAAACTAAATAAACCCTAATATGAAAATTTAGGTATCTGAATTATTACATATTAAAATTTTGTGGTGATGAAAAGTATAATTTTTTACTAATTAAAGTATGACAACTTTTGTTTATTATATAGTGGGTATATATGGATGTATATATTTTAATGAGAGTCTATTATACTCTATTCCTATTAACCATTGTTGCAAAACTCATCCTAGGCGATCGAGTATTCCCCGTCTACACCTAGTACTCCTTAAGTGCTCTCTATATTTTCCGAGTACTTCTTCAATTTGGACGAGTACTCACAACTCCTCAGACGACCGACTTAAAAGCGCTTAACGACTATTACAACCATGATACTATTACTAACTCGAATATTTATATTGGTTAAGATTGAAGCTATGACCTCTTAAATTAAGCCACAAAGCCTAACGGTCATAGATGGAAAATAAAAACAAAGGGTTTGCTCAGCTGTGTGTTTGCATTGAAATTGTGTATGTATACGAAACAAGATGGTGATCTGTTCGCGCTTCGCGACGGGCCACCCATTTTCTGTCAAAACTAAAAGTTAAGAGGTATAAAACTTTAAAATCTTAAGTTTTATGGTCAAAATATAAAAGTAAACATTTATACTAAAAGACGAAAGTAGAAAAGTTAAAGGGTATGAAATGTAAAAGTGTAAAAGTTTCGTGGCCAAAGTATTATAAGACGAATATAGAAAAGTTAAAGGGTATTAAATGTAAAGTCTAAAAGTTTCATGGTCAAAGTATAAAACTATAAAAAAAAAAGTCATGACCAAAGTCGAAAACTCTAAAAATGATATACATAATGCTTAAACCTGAAAAAAAGAAAAAACAAAAGACTAGACATGTGTCGAAAAAAGAATTTTATAAAACAAAAGAAGAGGGACACGTGTCACCCACTCAGTGATCCCCCATATGAATAGTAAATATGTGACTAACCCTCCCAACTACAAATGCAATATATATAAATAGGGTTCCAAATAGATAATTTAATGTTAAACTTGCGGCTCACCAACTAATATATTTGTGTAAAAAAACGTACACGAAATAAAATACAAATCAAATTTGACAATACTTATTTTCAACAGAAAGTTATAATTAAATAAAAAAATTGAAAAAAAAAATGAAAAACGTAAGTCTCCGTCTAATTTTAAACAGAATCCATATAAAAATACAGATAGACACATTGAATGATATACCTAAAATCACAAGTACAATTTGGTGTCAAACAAAACATATTTTGCAATGATAGAAAACCGTTCTTTAAAGCCTGGTTTTGAACCGAATTGGTTTTCAGTGGAATTTATATCAAAATGTTAATATAAATAACCATACAGAAATATTTTTAGAATGTTACGTTGTAATTAACCGATTTTTGTTTACATATATCGATATCAAACACTAATGTACAACTTAATTATTTTTCAAGTTTGTATATGCATTTTCTTAAGTTACCTGTCAGATCGTCTATATCAACTTAATAGGTACTTTTAATAATTCATCGTACTAATGGACTAATAATGCCAATTGACAAAACCATATGGATGATTTTGAATTATATCTTCGTGTGCTTCTGTTCAGTGGGTTTCAGCTTTGTTCAAATCAACAAGTATCATGTATCCATGTGTTAGAAATTGTGTCACCGTGATACCGGGAACTAAATATTTGGGACCTACTATCTGGACATCCTTTATTTAAATTGACACCTCAAACCGGAGCGGTTTGGCCAATAAGCCCCGGTTTGAATAAAACAAATCCGTCAGATCAGCACAGTTTTCAGAAAACAAAGTTTGACTAGAAAGTAAAACCGGGGGGAGGGGGGGGGGGGGATCAAACCGAAACAGTTTAGAGTGTTAAAAAAAATTTGGGGTGTCCATTTCGAATCTCTGAAATATTTATATAAACGTATGTATTATAAATGATTTTTAAGAAATAATATAACTAATAACGTTTAATATATTTATTTTTATATTTTGAAGCATAAGTTCATTATAAAAGGTATAAAATATAATAGAGCTTTTTAAGTATATAGTTGTGAAATAAAAAAGAATGGATATTTAAAATTATAAATAACAAATAATAAATATTTAAGATTATAAAATATAATTTTAAGATAAGATATAAATAAAATCTAATTATAATTTGTTGAGTTCTAAAATTATTAAAATAAAGAAAAGTTTATATTTTTTATATTTAGTTGTTTAAAATAATTAGTATTTGATAAAAACGAAAGATGATATTTAATATGAGAGAAATACGAGAATATAATATGAAAAGTAGAGTAAGAAACCTGACAAGTGGTGAATTTACTTTATCAGAATTAATGTTAGTTTTTTTACTATTTTATAGCAAAAACATGTACAATTATTTAATTATATATTTATATTATTATAGTTATATTTTTAAACAACTAACACACACCTTATATACTTTTAAATTAAACTACACATTGGTTTATAATGGAACTTAAACTTTCTACTTCATAAATGGAGAGAGAAAACACTTTAATTTTTTTCCTTAATATCATTCTGTCACAAACGGTCAAACTCTTAATTTATAAGATCGTCTACAATGCTACAAGTTATCCTTCATATATGCACGTTTAATCAATTACCATATTAGCTGTCTACTTATTTTTTGTCACATGACGCTTATAGCTCCAACATTAACATACTTATCTTTCCTACATACAATCGTAATTAAATATTAATGTGTGAGAAAAAAAAATCCACATGCAAAAACAAATGAAATCCCAAGAACAAGGGTGCCTTAACGCCGCATGCTAGGCATGTGGATGATAGATTAATTCTGAAGTTAACTGATACGCATAAGTTAAACTCTGGAGTATCTGCTTTTTTTTACAGGACTTGAAAATGAATTTAGACTTTGTGATGAAATGGAGTTTTTGTTGCTTAGTCTGATAAAGTGTGGTGTCTCTCTCATTTGTTTTGCTTATTTTTTTCTTGATAAGTTGAGCTAGAGATGGATGCAAGAGTAAGGTGTTGTTGACAGCCTAACTAATAGACTATAGGGTGTGGATCACACAATCACACCTCCACGCTGCATGAAACACCACCATAACCAAGGGAAGAACGCCAGAAACTACACTTGGTGTGGGATAGTTCACGCACCTTTCCCCAATTTTATTTTGAAATTTAATTTAACTAATTAATCATCTTAACCTTGATTAATAATTTGTATTTGGTATTTTTTAAAAAAAAAATCTAAAAACAGAGTATATTATAGGAAAGATGAGAACTATTTATTCTTTTTTATTTGTAAGAACATTCCTTTGAATAAATATATATATTTTTTAAATTTAGAGTTTTATTGTTTGACCCGATTCGAACTGGATCACCAATCCACATATAACTTGAAAGATAGCAACAAAAAAAAAATTATGAGTCCCATAACTTTTGACCCATATATAAATTAGCAAGCTCCATCACTCTCAATAATAACATGGATGATTGGAAGACTTCTTAAGGCGTTTCTTAAGGACACCCCCCTTTTTTATAATACACCTCTTAGGGGCTGCATAAAAAAGTGGTCACGTTTAGCTCCTCCTTCACCTCTCAAAACACTAACTGCTAGTTCCACGTCAATATTATCTGGGCATTGTTGGGTCATTTTTTTTTTCTTTTTATCCTTCACAAACATGTACAAGATTCTGTTTGTTCAATTTATTGGTGTAACGTGACCTCGAAGTCGTTTTGTTTCGCGCACACATTTATATCAAGGGAAAAAGAGGATAACTTCACATGGGTCTTTGAACGGACCGGAGATTTGATCAATGGGTGTGTGGAGCCACACGTACATGAAGAATAAAACGAAAAAGAAATATATATGACCCGACAATACTGACGTGAAGAATAACTCTATCTTCACGTATAGAGGGGTGTATTAAAAAAAAGTGGGGGTGTCTAAGAACCCCTTTTTAATGCAAAACCAATAGAAAATTGATGGTTGGAAGACTTATCAATGCAAAACCAAAAATAGTTTCCACTACTAATCTCTAATACTTTTATAGTATATTTTTAACCAAAAATAGTTTCCACTACTAATCTATAATACTTTTATAGTATATTTTTATCTTTATATATTGCAACTATTGCTCTATTATTTTACCTTACAGTAATATATGAATAGTCTCGAAATCTATAATAATAAAAAGGAAAATTTACATATATCCCCTTCTTAAGGGTTTAAATTACATATATATTCAAGGCTAAAATTTAATTACATATATCCCCTTTTCATATAAAATGTCTCATTTACCCTTCAAACTAAATTTAAAAAAAAAACATATAGCAAAAAAAACCCACATCATCATCTCCGATGTGGAAGTCTCGCCACCAAAGATGCGGTGGCAGCCAAATCTCCGTCTCAGACATCCACGCCATCACCTATTGAAATCTTTATAAATCATAACACTCTACAACAAACATCTCATCGGAAATCTCCCAAAAGATTGAAATCCAATGTAACCCACATAGATTTCTTCAAAAACTAACTAAAAGGAAGCATATCCACATCATTAATTCTCCTGAAAAATTTTCAAGTTCAAACTTTTCTTCAAATAACCTCAATGGAGTCTTACCCAATTCATTAGATAACTTAATTTTTCTAAAAATCCTATCTTTATCGTTGAATTCGATCTCCAGGCCAATACCCAGATCAATATCTGACATTCGCGGATTAGTACATCTGGATCTTGGTTCAAACCAACTCAATGAATCTATCCCAGATTTCATCTCAGAAATGAAGGAATTAAAGTATTTGAATCTTGAAAACAAAATATTCCATGGTGTTTTGCCGTTTAATGCATCGTTTATCAAGAGACTTGATGTGTTCAAGATAAATGGAATTATGATCTGTGTTATAACCGTTCACTAATTTAAGTGGAAATGAATCTTGGCATTGCTCCTTGTTACAAACATGGAATGCAACACCGGCTACCGGTACGTCGTCATATTCGGTGGATGATTTAGGCGATGTTGGTGGAAAAAGTCATCATATATTGGCGGATGATATCGGCGATGGTGATGGTGAAATAAGTAATTTATTTATTTTTAAACAAATATGTAATTAATGATATTAGAAGGGGGAAATATATAAATATTAATAAGGGTATAATAGTCATTTAATAAGTTATTTTTAATGAATTGGGTAAATGTGTAATATGTATAGTTTAGGAAGGGGATATATGTAATTAAAATTTAAGCTTGGGTAAATATGTAATAAACTGACTTAATAGGGGGATATATGTAAATGCCCCTA
>JBCNJP010011841.1:0-14842 GCA_039602395.1 Deinandra increscens subsp. villosa
CGAGAAGTTCTTTGAGATGCCCCTTGCTCAACAAATATCCAATCTCTTTCCTGAGTGCAATGCATTCATCAGTGAGATGCCCGAAATCCTCATGGAAGGCACACCACTTAGATTTATCCTTCCAGGATCCCTGTTTGTCACCTTTCTTGGGCCATCTAGCCTTTTCTCCTAAGTCCTGCATAGCACACATTAGACCAGCAGTATCACAAGAGAAACAATATTCAGAAATTTTAGGATATTCTTCATTGTCTTCTTCTTCATCTACGGCATTGATCCTTTGATTATCTCCTCGAGAGTATGGTTTGGAGTTATAATATTTCCCGGAAGATTCAGACTTCCTGGAATTCCGATCATTCTTCGCAGCTTCTTCCCTTTGATGAATTATCTTGTCATCCTCTAGGCGAATGAACCTCAGAGCCCGACTTCTTACTTCATCGAGGTTCCTGCATGGGGTCATAACCAAATCGTCATAAAATCGGGAATCCTTAGAGAGTCCCATTTTGAATGCTTCCACGGCAGCCGCCATGTCCAAATTTGGAATCTCAAGGGATTCCCGGCCAAATCTGGATATATAATCCCTGAGGGGCTCCGATGGTTTCTGGACCACTCGGTAAAGATCACCTGTGAGCTTCTCAAAAGTTCTGCTGCAAGAAAACTGATTATTAAATAAATTAACTAAATGAGAAAACGAGGTTATGGTATTGGAAGGAATACTCAGTAGCCATTTCATGGCTGGTCCTGTCAAAGTTGAACCAAAGCCTTTGCAAAGACAGGCTTCCTTGATATCAGCGGGGATTGGGTTGATTTCCATCCTCTCCCTGTAGTGAGCCACATGCTCTTCGGGATCCGTCGTCCCATCGTATAATTTCATGCTAGGGGTCTGGAAACGCTTCGGAATCTCCACGTCACATATGGGCCTCGTAAATCTTGATATCCTGTGACTCTCTAGAGGGACTTCAGGAATAGGCTTGATGATTCCCGGGACGCTAGCTATCATCTCCTTGAGTTTCTGAAGTTCCCTGACAAATTGAGGTGGAATTCCTGTATCCTGCATAACAGTTGTGTTAGGCACATTATAACTAGGGTTAGGAATTCTCCCTGCATATGTGTCCCTGGTTCTGGGACTTTGCTCTTGTCGTGAGTTTCTGAATACTGGAAACTCGGTTGTTTCAGGATCCTGCATAGGAATGAAATCTCCTTGGTGAACTTCTGAAGGTCTTGCAGGACCAGCGTCTGAGATGATGAACGGATCAGTATAGCGGTATCCTTCGGGTTCCTTAGCCTTAAGGTGGGACTGAGAAGCAGAATACTTCTGGTACCCCATTGGTTGGGATTCCCAGAAATCATAATCACGCGACTTCGAGGAATCCTGATAATAGCCTTCCGGGATCTCGGATGTCTGCTTCTGATGACTGACGATTGGAGGACACGTTGTGAAAGTTGCCGAGGAGCCTTTATTAGCAGCAGCTGATGTCCTTGACTTGAGACGATCTTTGGCCAGGGATCCCGACGTACCAAAGTCAAGATTCCTGGGATATAAAGGGCTTTCTTCATCGACTGAGCTTCTAGATTTCTTAAGCTCTTCAAGCTCCTTCATCACCTGTTTAGTGGTTCTTTCCTGCTGCTCCGCTTGAGATTTCATCTGTTGAATCAAAGCAAAAATATCATGGTTAGTAATAACAGGATCAATACGCTCACCCTGAGATCCCGAGAAAACCGGAATTTGTGGTCCTTTCCTGTTTCGCCGCATCTCTCCTTGGGATGGGAGGAAGTGATGTGGTGACTGTTGGTATGAACACTCCAGTGTTCCTCGGTTGATTTTCAGAGGAGGACGTCGCGTTGATCTTGCTTATGCCCGAAGATCCTACGGATACCGATGAAGTCTTCATCTGGGAAGACATTGTAGCGATTCGAAATGTAGAATATGATAGAGTAAATGAAGTTTTGCACCGTTTTGCCCCACGGTGGGCGCCAAACTGTTTTGGTCAAAAATTGCACAAGGCAATCTCGTATTCCAAACTTAGAATGTGGGGTGAGGTGCTAAGAAATCTGGTTCAAAAGCAAAGTAAAAGTAGTGCAAGTGACACGATGATGTACGAGGGAAACCCGGAATCCTGAGAGTTGCCTCTGAGAATCCCAGTAAAAACCTCGGGAGCCGGCTCAAAGCGCCTGCTACCTAAAGCTTTTATAAATCGAGAATCCGATTACAATAATGAAGACGATGATCGAGCGCTAAGTGTTACAGTATTCAGAGTGCTGTGTGTTGTGTCATGTTTCCTAATTCGATCATGTCTTATTTATAATTACAAACAGAATAAACTAACTATCCGAAAAATCAGGGATCCTCTTGACCATGTTCACGAGCCGTTTGAGGAAATCCACCACCTCGTCCACGTTCGTTCGTGCCATGTCAGCCCTAATTGACCGGTTCTTTAGGGAGGTTAGACCTGGTTTACCTGCGATTGAAATTAATCACGTGGCTATTAGCGAGTAAAGATATTCAAATAAATAACAAGTAACATAACCTGTCGAGAATCCTTGGGATTCCTGGATTCCTGTATGGTCGAGCTTTTCAGCAGGGCGCCTGGAACCTGACCCATAACACTTCCCAACCGGAACCTCACAGATCGCAGTGTGTTCATGTTTGTGATGGTAGGGTTGAACTGGAACGAAGCAAGAAACTCGATCGTGCAGTCTCGGACTCCCACAGGCAAAAACAGATCAAAGAGCCTCTGCATCGGTGCTGAAACATACTCCAAGTATCTATTGTGCTTATTTAGTTGTTCGAGGGTCTGGAGGTGCGGTACCCAAGCTACGTTATCGTTTCTTGTCATGAGCCTATGAAGCCTTCTTAGCTCAATCTCTCATCGAGGGAATCAAAAGTAGTCCAGTCTGCCCTAAAATGGAAATATTAGTGCAAATGAAATAAGAAAAAGTGAAGTTTTTGAAAGACAGGGGTCCGGCACGGGACGTGCTTGGTGGGGCACGGGCGTGTTGTTCCAAGCACGGGGCGTGTTGTTCATATGTTCTTCGGTGTTTAACCCAGAAAATCGTGATTTTTTACGAAATTGAAAACTTTTTACATGATGAGGATTGTAAACTTCCGATTTTAACTACTCTGTCAACAATTCTTCCAAAACTCAAATCATCTATCATAAATCTAAGTTTTTCTAAACTATAGTTTTCGGGAAAATTGTCAAAAACTACTCTAATTCGTGTGTTTTGACATGGATAATCAACAAGGATGATAGCTAGACACTTATTAAACACAATCCTACAACAAATTTTAGTCAATTCGGTCTATAATCTCGGATTTGAAGAAAAGCCCTAATTTGACTAAAACTTTAACTGGAACTTTTGAAGAAAAATAAAGTGGTATTGTGACTTACATGATAGTGATGGATGTGGAGGAAAGAATTCGCGGCGTGGAGATAGAAATCGCCCAGAGAAAATATTCAAGCACGACCCGTGTCAAATGACATCACAAAAGGGTGTTTCTCCCTTTTGTCCGGCTGTGGTCACGCTCAGCACGGGGCGTGCTGGTCAGTTGCTCAACCGTTTTTTTTTCAAGAAAAATTATTTAATTGTTTATAAAAAAATGATGTCATATTGAGAACGTGTCGAGCTATCGGTCCCTCTGGTGATGTGGCGGTGATCATATAAGAAACCAAAAACCTTAAAGGTTTTTCTTTAAAAGATTGTTAATTCTAAAAGCAGCTTGGTTTATTTACAGGTCGGAAGTTAGACCTGGTTTATTGACGTTTTGGTAAATTTCAAAAACTTAGTTTGATTAAAATCTTATTTGATTCTATCAAACGGGAAATTCTGATAGTTTTGTTTTAAAAGATTTTTCAGATTTTCTTTAAACAAGTTAAAATAAATCAAAACACTTACCTGGGCCGAGGGTTATTATATTCATAAAATTTTACTACAGTAACTTCCTTGGCCTTTGATGATTTCTTCTTTCCTTCTTGGCTGCTTGTTCCTTCTCGTGGATCCTTCCTGTACCTGAGAGGAGTGTTTGCTGGCTAGACAAATTCTTCTGCTGGTGTAGTGTGGTAGGAGACCAAAAATGAAAGGTTGATTTTTTTTTATTATATATACTACTATATATTAATTAACTAAATTACACTAATATAATTTTTTTTATATTTATATATTATTTAGATAGAATTAAAAGGAAAATTTTGGTTAAGTCGTTAACGCGGATTTTTCTTGGAATCCCCGTTTGTGTCCCCGGCAACGGCGCCAAAAAGCTTAACGTGTGCTGAGGTGTACTTAAATTATGGCAGTTTTATTTTAACCTTTTTAGCAACTTAAAGCTTTTAAATTTATAATACCTGATTTACTTGATAACTACCATTTCACCACGTTACACGGGCAAGTGCACCCATCGTGGGCAGTATAGTAGTGGTAAGTTGAACCGGGGTCGATCAGAACATAATTGAAAATGAGAGCTCCCAATACTCAACCTTTGTTAACGTTTAACCAGACTCTATCTTTTGGTTTTTAGAAAATAAATTAGTAATATATATAGATAAATAAAATGTGTTTTGAGATTTAAGTAGTCATTATCAATATTGATTGGAGAACATACCATTAACTTATAATCGAGTTGTTGCTTTATGACTTTACATTAAGATTGTTTATCAGCAGAAGACGAGCCACCTTTTGGAATCTTAGGCTGATTCACCATCTCCACGATCAACTGTCTACGAGGAGTACGAACGTCATGGGAAGGTGCCACTGATAAACAAACAAAGTGGTATAATGCCACTTACTTACGGGGCCCCTCAAACCGGCGACAACCGTACTCGACACGCCGTCATGAACCAGGAAGGGAACAACCCTGCGTGTCGGATTATTTTATTATGAAAATGACCTTTTTATGGGACTCTGGTCCATTTCATTCGCACCTAGCTCTCCGCATGTTTACGTCCGACGTAACCAGAGCCAAATTCACAAACATGTACCATCTCGGCTTCTATGAAGTGACAAAATATTACCATCCCTCATTCCCAACCAAATACTTTCAGCCCTGTCACACCCCAACCGACGGCGGAATACGTCGGGGCATGAAGATTGTCCATAAGCACATGACACTAATTAAAGTTTCATAATTCATGTATACCCAATTTCAATGTCATACACTAAATTCAAGTAAACAAAAGCAAATAGAAATAATTCCTAGTTTTTTTAACTAGGTCCGATAGCATCCTATGTGTAGCATTGAGCATGTAGCTAGATTCTCAATAACCTGAAAAACACGCATAAGGGTGAAAATGCGTGAGCATCGGATCGTCTACTCGATCTAGCTAATCGGACATCGAAACGAAATTAACCGATTGATTTATTGATCAATGAAGAACAATTACAATCAGTAAACACTTAGAAATAGACTCAGAGAATACACACTCAGAAACACACACTTAACAGATCTTGCATGCTCAGAACTTTTTAAATACAAAGACCAAACATCTATATATACTAGCTGGTCCGAGCTTCGGCCTAACCTCAGGTTCGGCCAGTCCGAAGTTCAGGTTCGGACCTAGTTTGGCTAGACCTAGATTGACTTGATCTTGTACTTTGTTTGATATTTCACATGACGCACATATCAGGAATCAACAAATTCCCCCTCGTCGTGTGCAGTATCTCTTCAATATCATCAACTTTGTATCTTCAACCAAGCTCCCCCTCAAGTGTAGAATCCGCTCGTTCAATGAAATGAATCTTCAAACAAACTCCTCCTCAACTCGATCGTAGCTTGATCTTGAATACTTGATGACATTTTAGTGTATCTCTGGTCTTTTATCAACATCTTCAGAAGACTTGAAGTTGTGATATCTTGCACATAGCAATCTGCTCAAACATTTAAATAATCTTGGTGCAAAACGTCTCTTCGAGACTCCAAAATATGATTTTGAAAATTGATTTGTATCACGTGTTGATCAGATCGAAAATAAAGTAGAAGCAAAATCTTTTTGGCTTTTCAAAAATTATGCTAAAACACACCGAAAATCTTTTTTTTTTTTTGTTCTTTTCTGAAATGAAATGAAATTGCAATACAGAATCAAACACTATTTTTGGTATAAGAAAGATCACTATATGGGATCATATTGAACATAACGCACTGAACTACACTTCAATTTCAATTAATCAAAGCACATAAGTCATGTTGATTGCTGGTATAGTTTGTCCAACTTAAACTCAGGAAGAATCATACTCATAACATCTGGATATGTTAAAGTATTGATTAGATTTGCTTTGACCAGTGTATCCCACACTATCAGACATAATCAGACATTTTCAGCTTTTCATTTCTTTTCCTTTTGTATGACAGCACTTGTGATTTTTCACAATGCATAATATTTTCATGATATCGTCAACTGTGTTCCATGCAAAAAGAAATAAGAACGTTAAATCGTCTACCTTAAGGTCGATCTTTCGATACGCAGATAAGGCCTCGGATTTAACAAAATAATAAAATAAAACAAGTTGAAATTGTATAACCCAACAATAATCAGGTCGGTACTTCCGTACACGCAGAGAAAGTACGATGAGTTATACGAAACACCAAAGAAAATAAAGCAGAAAGTCAAACGAACAACGATCAGGTCAATCCTTCGATACGCAGAGAAAGTCCGATCGTTTGACAAAATAAAGAAAATCAAACAAGTTTAAATCTTTGCAAAATGAACACATGTATACACAGTGACTTCTCATTTTGAATTTCACACTTATTTTTCTTTTTGTGTCATGAAATATGCATAAAGATGTTATCCACATGGTTAAGCATTAGTATTTAGTGTATATCACATCTGAATACTTTCTGATTTGCCGAGCCTACCAAGCATATCAAACAATGATCTTAAGGCACTTTCATCTACTCTATCCATGAGTCAGATACGTAAGCCAATGTATCATCATTTCCCAATGATCAATTTCTCACAATTTTATATATTTGGCATGTATTCACCTTCCTTCGTTATATATTTGGCATGTATTCACCTTTTCCCCATAACATGCATTTTCTCAATTACCCCCCCCCCCCCCCTTACTTACAATTCTCCCCCTTAAAATGAAAACTCTATGTTTGGATTTACATTTTACACAAAAACAAGACTCTATTTTTGGGTTTTTGAGAAAAATTTGAAGCAAAGAAAAGTGATCAATCAACACGGATAGTTTGCAGATTTAGAATTCAGAAAATTTGCAGATTAGAAAGATTTAGCAGGAAATTTAAGTTAAGCAGAATACTCCTCCATCAACAACTTTGCAATCGTCGATAGGTCTTCTAGAAGTACCTGCACACTGGTCAAACTAATCAGTCCAAAAATGCCCGAAGCGAATTGCTTCTGGTCGACCAGTGTCCTTGTTTTGCTTAGAAACCACCTTAGGTTTCCATTGTTGTTGTTTTGGTAAAACAGTTTGAGATGAACTCATCACAGGTGACTGTGATGGTGAACCTACATTTTGAGCTTTTGGAAACATTGGAACAAAACGTTTTTGTTTATGATAAAATGTAGGCTCAACTTCATCAAAAACTCTGCCTTGTACATCAAAGAACTTTGTTGTGGCAGGTTTACCAAAAACTGATTGCTTGTGAAATCTTTGGGGTGACTCGGCAGGTATGGGACAATCTTTTTCCATATGCCCTGGACGAAGGCAAATATAACAGATTCTTGTCGTTTTGTCCCATCTTTGATGTACCTGCGAAGAACACACATGAATATCTCGAACATGATCAGAATGAGAATCATATACCTGATGCCTGTGATCATGTACCCAATTGGATGTAGGGCTTTGAGATTGAGAACTTTCAGAAGAAATTTGAGCTTTCACAGAAACTTTAGAAATCTTTCGAGCATCAACACAATGAAGTGGAAGTTCCTTGTCAGAAAATAATTGACCCGAACCCTTGAGTTTGTAAAACCGCTCGGGTTGAATTTTATCAGCTTGAAAAACTTCCTTCTTCACTTGTTTCATCTTTAATTTCTTCAAATCATGAGATGAGGATGTTGGAACCTTCTCAGCTTTGTCTTTCATCCCGTGAAAACCCAAACCGTCATGCTTTCCAGAAATCTTCTCCTCAGATGAACAATGTCCATTCTTCGCTAATCGAGAAAATTCAGCTTTTACTTCGGTTACATTCTTTTGATCATAAAAGATCGTTTCATCAAACTCAGGTTGAGACTGAATTTTGTCACTAGAAGTAGCCGACTTCTCATTATCAGCAGAAGATGAACCAGGGACAAACTTTGGTGCAGGAGAAACTTCGGATTTCTTTTCCTTCTTCTTCTTATTCTTTCTGTGCTTTTTCTTTGTCACAACTTTTTCATCCTCAACAGTAGATGATGAAATCTTTGAATAATCAAAGTCATTAACTTGTTCCTTCACATCTTTGAAAGCTTCTTTGATATGAGCAGGGGGTGATGCTGTTTTATCAAACATTTTCTCAAAATTTGCATCATTAGCTAAGAAGCTCGTGAATACTTGAGAATTTGAAACATTGTTAAGCAATCTGTGAGCATCACGAACTTGAATTTTAAGATCAGAAATTTGCTGTTGAGCCTCAGCGGATTCCTTTTCTTTAGCTATCGATCGCTTACAACCTTGTGAGTTTCAAACTTTTGTAAGCGCAATTATCTAAACCTTCAAATAAGTCTTTCTTCAATTTATCTTCATTTCGTTTTTGAATCTCCAGATTTGCAGCTTGAACCTTATTGACACGAACTAACTCCCGTTTCTCATCCAACAGCTTTCCTATGTCAATTTGATATGCTTCAATTTTAGCAGTTGATTCTTCAACATTCTTTGTAAGCATATCAAGCTTGACTTTTGATTTATCAAACAAATTTGTGAAATCAGAAGCAGTATCCTCTGCTTCATCCTTCCATTTCTTGACTTCTTTTATCAAGTCATCCCTTTCATCACAAATCTTAGCTTTTGCACATTTAACATCTCTTTTGTCTTGATTAGAAATCTCTAAAACTTCATTCAACATGTTGATTTCAGTAGTCAAACACTCATTCTTCAAAACCAACTCCTTTTCATGTTCCTTTGCAATTGTTAAATCTGATTGAATCAAATTGAATTCCACATAAAGCTTTTGAAATTTATCCAACAAAGAAGAATTTTCTTTCACCAAACTCTCCAAGTTTTCGGCAGATTCATAAGAACTTGAATTTGAACTAGTATCGGAACTAGTATCTGAAAAAAAATCATCTTGTTGATCATGAGTAACTATCAAAGCAGATGAATAATACCCAAATTGTTGACCCCAATCATAAACACCATCTTTTTGAACTGTTAAAGTTGTAGCCTTGCCTGCATTACTTGATGATGGTTAAGTAATACCAGGCTTACTTGATAACGGAACATCAGATTTCTGTTGACATTCTTTGGAAAAATGACCAAGCTTGGAACACTTATAGCACTTTAATTTTGACTTATCAAATCCTAATTGACCATTGTAATCAACTGAACCCATGTTATGCTTTTTGAAAAACCGTTTCGATCGTTGACCTAGCATAGCATATTGCCAAGCTAAATCTAATTCAATCAATTGATCATCATCAAGCTCATTAAGATCATCTCTTGTAATTTTGGCTTCAGCAACATCTTTGATAATCAATCCAAAAGAAGATGTAATCAAGGTAGAAATCATATTTGCACAATCAGATGTAGATTCAACAAAAATAGCACTCTGATTTGATGAAATTGGAATTATAAAGCTACAACCCCGTGAAGAATTATTATCAGAATTTCCAGAACTTCCCGACAAGAAAGCAACATTTGGTGCAGAATTCAAATTTGACTTAGACTTAGCACTCATGCTTGCACTATTCTCACCATGATATAATGAAGGATTCTGCAAAGTAGCAGTTGATTTCTTGGAATTTAACATTTCCATTTCTCGAGCATGAAGTTTTCCAGTAAGCTCGTGGAATGTTAATGCAGAATAATCCTTATCATGAGTAAGAAACAAGACATAATTTTCCCACTTTTCAGGCAATGCTTCCATAATCTTTTCCTTCAAATCAGCATCCGACTTGTCAATTCCAACAACTTTAAATTCACTAATTAGATGAGAAAATCGAGAAACCAAAGCAGTAATGTTCTCATTGTCATAATGTTGAAAGTTATCGAATTCCTTATTAAGCACTTTCTTCCGACTTTTCTTGTAATCATCATTACCCTCACATCTTGCTGATAAAGCATCCCACAATTGTTTTGATTTCTTGCACGTGCTGAATTGATGTAACAACTTAGTGGGTAATGCCATGGTAAGATAACCAAATGCCTTTTGTTCAAGTTCATAAGCTTTCCTTTAATTGTTATCAAAAGTATGAACTTCCTTGAAATCTCCCGCATCAGTCGGATGTTGATAAAGTGTCTTAATTGGATTCCACAAATCGATATCATTCGTACTTATATAAGCCGAAAATCGTTGTTTCCAATTATGAGAATCCTCCAACTTTAACAATTTTGGAACTTTCTGACTTGTTCCGATTTCATTATCAAAGTTCAGCATAGTTTGCATAGCACTTTGCATCGCAGAAAACGCGTGAAATTCCGACAATGTTGAAAAATGTGATTCTGTCGGCCGAACTTGCTCCAAACTTTACACTGCTGTCCGAACCTACTTCGAACCTTGTCCGAACTCAAATCCAACTCCGAACTAGCTCCGAACCTAGACCGAACCAAAATCAATTGCCGAACACCCGCCGAACTAGCTCCGAACTTAGACTTAACCCCGAACCTTGTCCGAACTAGTGACCGAACACAGAAAACTCCGAATCTTGACCGAGCTTACGCCGAACTCTCATCGAAGACTGTCCGAATGACGACCGAACTTCAAGTTCGGAGCAGTTACTCCGAACCTGATCAAGAGACTCCGAACTTCGAACTCATTTTTCAAAAACGTGCGAAAAATGACTGATTTTGACGAAACTCGTTACTGAGGATCAGTAAAGAGGATAGAAAGTGATTTAGGAACAATTTTGACACCAAACACCCGATAGAATTGATGAAAAACACGAAAAGAAACTCGAGAAACATGAAAAACGCTTCAAAAATCCGAAAATAGCAACCACAGATCAGTAGAGTGAACCAGAAAGCTCTAATACCACTTGAAAATGCGTGAGCATCGGATCGTCTACTCGATCTAGCTAATCGGACATCGAAACGTAATTAACCGATTGATTTATTGATCAATGAAGAACAATTACAATCAGTAAACATTTAGAAATAGACTAAGAGAATACACACTCAGAAAAACACACTTAACAGATCTTGCACGCTCAGAACTTTTTAAATACAAAGACCAAACATCTATATATACTAGCTGGTCCGAGCTTCGGCCGAACCTCAGGTTCGGCCAGTCCGAACTTCAGGTTCGGACCTTGTTCGGCCAGACCTAGATTGACTTGATCTTGTACTTTGTTTGATACTTCACACGACGCACATATCAGGTATCAAAAAAGGGTAAACTATCTACATAGTTGGTGCGTCATAGATTTAACAAAAAATAGTTTAACTTTTTAAATACAAAGACCAAACATCTATATATACTAGCTGGTCCGAGCTTCGGCCGAACCTCAGGTTCGGCCAGTCCGAACTTCAGGTTCGGACCTAGTTCGGCCAGACCTAGATTGACTTGATCTTATACTTTGTTTGATACTTCACACGACGCACATATCAGGTATCAAAAAAGGGTAAACTATCTACATAGTTGGTGAGTCATAGGTTTAACAAAAAATAGTTTAAGAAAAACATTTGATAAAGGTTTTGCTAAGTCATATTATTAAACTAAATGTGCAAGTATTACTTTAATTACACATGTATTCATCACCCTGTACAAAACAAATAATCAGTTTCTCTCAACGTCATCATGTTCAGTTCTTCACAAGGAACCTCACATTTGATGCTCCGGAGCCTTAAGCATAAATTTTTCCACATAGCATACAATAACAAGCATGGCAAAGTATATATTCACACAATATCACACAGATACATACAAGTAAATGTATTCAACAGTATTTGACTTTGCATAAAAGTATGAATGTTTGAAATAAAGTTTCACAATGATTCATGATGATAAGCATGATAAATAATATGATTTACCTGAAAATAAAGTAATGATAAATAAAAATGTAAATGCATGTTTTCCACCCCAAAACGGTTTGAAAGATTTAAAGACAAAGGGGCTATGAACTCACCTTAGATTGCAGCAAGTTCAACATCTAATTCCAGTAAGTCCTTAAGAGTCACCTAATAGGCATAAGTTGTAAGTGTGTGTCCAACTTTCTAACTACATGACCTATATGACGGTGATTTGACAATTGTGTTGTTTGACTCGATGTGTGGATAGGAAATATGTTGAAAAAAAAGTCAGGAAATTATATAACGGTCGTTGGGTTCGAACATGCGAGCTCAGGGTTACGAATTCAGCGAAGGACCACTAGGACTAATATTCTCTTTGTTTTGAAGTTGATTCGAAATGGCTTTTATCACGACTAGCATGTTTGATCAATTTATATTGAGAAACTGAAAAACATGGGCTAATTTAAAAAACAATAAGCGACGACCACAAGGGTAAAACCTGTGACCATGCGCTTGCATTTTAAAGAAACGACCACTAGGGCAGCCAGGGGTTTTGTGTTAAAATTCATTACTGTGAGGATTAAATCAAAGGTCAACTAAAGTCAACGAAAGTTCAGGGACTGTATATGCTAAGTTGTAAAATGCAAGGGTAGAAGTGCATGTTTAGCTTAATATTTTGTTAGGTGGTTGTTAATTGTTAGTTAGGGGTCAACTTATATAGCTGTTAGTCTCTTTGTATTAGGTATTCATTGTTCTTCATTTCATTTTGTCAATCTCTAAATCCTTTGTATTTTGTTTAGAACTCCGTTCAATAATAGTGAATCATTTTAGTCGAATTCTTGTTTTGATTCGTTTATTCCTCACAATTGGTATCAGAGAACAGCGGCTCGATATTGGGGATCGTTGTTCAATCGAAATTGAATCCGATTGAAGAATCATGGTTTCTGCAAAATTCGACATCGAGAAGTTCACAGGGAAGAATGATTTCGGATTATGGCGTCTCAAGATGCGTGCATTTCTTGTGTGTCAAGGGATCTCTGATGCGCTACTTGGTGAACCAGGAAGACCGGAAGGGATAAGTGATAATGATTGGCAGGAGATACTTGACAAATCACAGCAGTCATTCTGAATTTGGGAGACAAGGTGTTACGCGAGGTAAGCAGGGAACAAATTGCAGCAGCAGTATGGCTAAAATTGGAATCTCTTTACATGATAATTAATAAGATGATAATTAATAGATCTTGAGAACAAAGAAGTCAAGATTAAGGATGAAGATCAGGCGATTCTTTTCTTGTCATCACTACCAAGCTCTTATGAGCATTTCGTTGAGACTTTGATGTATGACAGGGATGAGCTATCAATGGAAGAGGTTCTTGCAGCCATTAATTCAAAAGAATTATAGAAGAGGAATGATGAAAGGGAAGATAATGGTGAAGGCTTATTTGTCAAAGGGAAGTCAGATGGTAAGGGTCAAAGAAGAGGCAAAATCAGTTCAAAACTAAGCCAAGGCAAAAGTTGAGATGTTTTATCTGTAATTCAGATAAACATCTGAAAAGAGACTGCCCTGAGTTCAAAAGAAAGAAGTGTGATTAGAACAATGGAGGAATGATTTTTTCAGCCCAGGATGCTACATCTGATGGCTATGAGTCATTGGATGTTCTTGTGGTGGATCAGAAGCAAGGCGGAGCAGATTGGATCACGGATTCTAGATGCTTATTTCATATGACTCCACACAAGGACTATTCAAGAGGTTAGAACTGAGAGAAATGGGAATATTTAAGCTTGGAGATAATAGGGAGTGCAGCATCAAAGGGACTGTTGACTTGGAAATCAGAATGGGAAATGGGTTAAGCATGGAGTTACACAATGTCATGTATATTCCATCACTTACTAAAAACTTAATTTCACTTGGAACACTAGAGGATGAAGGTTGCAGTGTAAGCCTTAAGAATGGTAAAGCCAAGGTGATTAGGGTTTTTATGGTTCTACTGTCAGGAACTAGAGGTAGTAATAATATCTATTTCCTTGATGGACATGTATCCTGTTTTGTGAATGTTGTGACTCAGGATAGACAGGTTTCTAAATCAAGGTTATGGCACTACAGGCTAGGCCATATTAGTGATAAAGGACTTGATGAACTCAAGAAACAGGGCTATTTGCTTGATGTATGAGAAATAACTCAGGATTTCTGTGAACAATGTGTTTTAGGTAAAGCCCATAGGGTTAAATTTGCTAGAAGTGATCAAAGGTCAAGTGGAATATTGGATTATATACATTCCGAACTTTGGGGACCATCTAGGACATAGACATTAGGTGGAGCTAGTTACTTTATGTCTATTATGGATGATCACTCTAGGAAAGTATGGGTATATCTACTGAAACATAAGAATGAGGCCTATCATAAATTCAAGGAGTGGATGATTTTAGTTGAAAATCAGACTGGTAAGAAGGTTAGAAAGCTAAGGACTGATAATGGACTAGAGTTTTGTAATACTGAGTTTAGTCAGTATTGCAAGTCTAAGGGTATAGCTAGACACCTTACTGTACCAGGGACACCATAGCAAAATGGGATAATAGAGAGGATGAATAGGACTCTATTAGATAAAGTGAGGTGTATGTTGATTAGCTCAGGATTACCAAAGAAGTTTTGGGGAGAAGTTGTGCCCACAGCTGCTTATGTTGTAAACAGAAGTCCATCTGCAGCTTTAGGAATGAAGACTCTAACTGAATTGTGAAA
>JBCNJP010011842.1:0-14841 GCA_039602395.1 Deinandra increscens subsp. villosa
GTTTGCTTTCACAAATTAATGGCACAATTAAGTTGAGGACTTTTAAGTTATAAGGCATCCTTAGAAAACATGTGATATCATGTGGTTCAGACTTTAACCTACACTAGCCATATTAAAACGTTTTCAGTTTTGTTTCAGAAAAATAGTTTGTTTGTAGTCCACAAGTGTTTCCCATAAAACACTTCAGTTCATCAAGTGGGTGCCGAGCATCCCGAGTTCTCTTGTTCATTGGTAGGTGCCTAGCACTCTAGAGTTTATCAGCATTGTTTTTCGTTAAGTTATTCGGTGTGGCCCAAACGGACTCACAGTAAGCGGGTTAGTGACACTCACCTTTGGTTGCACTGCTACACTTCAAGTAATCCAAATATTGTTGTTTAACGAAGACCTAGAACACGTTTAGGTCTTAAGTATTAGTTTCGTGTCTAATCTTTACTTAACGTCACTATGGCCCATAACATAGCACGTTGCAACTATGACTCGACATACCGACACACGACACCAATGGTTGATCATAAACAAGGGTTCATATAAATCAGATATCAAGCATGTTTCATCATGGCATAATCATGTAAGTCATGGCATAACACTTAAGCAAATTTCACAAGTTTGGTTTTTAGGTCAGGTCTTAGTTTCGCTAGTACAGTTTCGCTAGGCAGTTTCGCTAGGTGCACGGGCAGCACTTTCGCTAGGCAATGCCCGGTGACACAGTTTCGCTAGGCTAGTTTCGCCCGAAACTGCTGACGCAGTTTCGCTAGCCTAGTTTCGCAGGGAAACTGGTTTGAACTTTCGTTCAGGTATTTCGCTCGGTAGTTTCGTTCGAGCTGGTCTGGTCAGGTTACCCGGCGACACTATAGTTTCGCTGGGTAGTGTCGCTGGAAGGAGATATAGTTTCGCTACTTAGTTTCGCCCAGAGAACACGCAGTTTCGCTGGTCGCGAAAAACATACGGATTTGCCTAAAAATCAACCTAACAGCTTCTGATCTTACATGCAATTCATTATTTAGCATTCATAGGCATTTACCAACATAAATCAAGCAGCTTTATCATGTTTAACATGCATTTTAATCATCAAATCTCTAAAAACACTTCTAAACCCTAAAATGACCAAAATTGCATAAATCATCATCATGGTTTGTTTTTACACGTAAAGTTTCTGACTTTATGGTAGATCTAGCATTCCTAAGCAACATATTAAGAGATCAAGTGATTTCATGTAGGTTTAGGCATGCTTTTAAGAGAAATACAAAGAAAACACATGAATGGTGGTTTTTGGAGACTCACGGTTTGATCTTAGGATCCGGATGAATGATCTTCAAGGCTGAGATCTTGGTAATCCTTGGTGATCCTCAGCTGACCAGAAATCTCGAGGCAGGAGAGTGTGTGTGTGTTTGTTGTGTGGTTTAGGCAAAATGAGGCTACTAGGGTTTATTAAGATTATTTATATCAGAGGCTAGTTTCGCTGGCAGTTTCGCTGGCCAGGCGAAACTAGCTCTGGTCACGTGTTGATCGAGTAGTTCAGCTAGCTGCCGGGCGACACTATAGTTTCGCCCGGTAGTTTCGCTGGCGACCAAAAAGGCAAGTTTTCATTTTTATTCTTTAACACTAAATCATGCGTTTAAATCACATTGCACATAATAACATTAAGTAAATAAGCACATAGCACATATGGGCGGGTTCGGTGATCAACCAAAGGACGTGGACGCATTCGGTCTAGTTAAGCATTAGTTACTAAGTTAACACTTATAACGTAACTAACGGATTTGTCTAACGGAAGTTAACCTTGAAATTCTCGGGTGTCACATCATTCCCCTGAAATTGGAATTTTCGTCCCGAAAATTATTCTTGTGTCGTAGCGTTCGCAGCATCAGCTGTCGTCGTTGCTGTCGTCGCTGGGGAAAGAAAGCAAAAAGTTTTAGGGTTGTCACAGTGATTTTGTCTTTAATTTGAGACTAGGTTTGCTTGATTTGGAGAAAAAAAAATTTCACGTTTTTACGACGCTGGTCTGTGCTGGCTGTGCTGGTCTGTGCTGGCTGTGCTGGTGGAATTGTGCTGGCTGTGCTGGTCTGTGCTGGCTGTGCTGGTGGAATTGTGCTCTTGTGCTGGTAGACTGGTCTTTCAGCGCTGGTCTATGCTGGTATGTGTTGTGCTATGCTGGTGTACAATGTCAATGTTTTTTTTAAAAATTAAAAAAAAGATGTCTACGCTTCGAATTAAAATCTGAAAATTTTTAGGACCCTAAATCGCAGCTAGTACTACCCAAAAATTAAAAAAAAAAAAAAAAAAAACTAGAAAAAACCCGGTTAAAACGTCAAAAAAAAAAGTTTCTTCAAATCGAGCAAACCTAGTCTCAAATTAAAGATAAAATCACGACTAGAATTATGGTGAAATTCGTTTTCGAAAATAACGTCGTATGAAAAAGTTATGATCGTTTTAAAAACTGGGGGAACTTGAATAACTACCAAATATACCACATATGGGGAGAAATCTGGACATTCCTAATATGCCCCTGTGTGTACCGGATGTAGGCAACTTTGCCTGATGCACGGGAACCTTCCTCTCTCTCTCTCTCTATATATATATATATATATATATATTATATATATAGGGAGAGGATCATTTGAGAACTAATGGTTGAGAGAACTTTTGAGAACCATTTTAAGCCACTAGTTATATTTACATATACCCCCTCCCATGAATTGTAATGGTCCCCCCCCTGAAATTTGTGGTTGAGATTTAGTTCTCAAAAGTTATCAAAATAAAAAGTTCTCATTTGAACCTAACCCTATATATATATATATATATATATATATATATATATATATATATATAGGGTTAGGTTCAAATGAGAACTTTTTGTTTTGAGAACTTTTGAGAACTAAATCTCCACCATTAATTTCAGTTGGGGACCACTACAATTCATGGGAGGGGGGTATATGTAAATACAACTAGTGGCTTAAAATGGTTTCAAAAGTTTTCTCAACCAATTAGTTCTCAAATGATCCTCATCCTATATATATATATATATATGTAATAAACATGGGAGGGGGGATACATGTAATAAACATGTGGCTCAAATTAGTTCTTTTTAGTTCTCAAATCAAATTGGTTCTCAAATGATCCTCTCCCATATATATATATATATATATATATATATATATATATATATATATATATATATATATATATATTTTATATATATATATATATTTATAATTCGAATTTCGAATCGACTCGAATTCAAAATCTCAAATCCTAATTCGATTCGAAATGCGATATTGAACGTCGGATCGAATCGAATTCGAATTTAAAATTTCGAACCGAATTTTGAACGGCTCATTTTCGAATCGAATCGAATTTCGAATTATTCAAGTCGGATTCGAAAACTGAAGACCCTAAGTTAAACACACCACGTTGTAATTAAACGCACTGTGTAAATAGTTTACGCGTCACATCTTTGTAAGCACTAGCTTATCAATCCTTTTACTAAAAGATTTGAAAAAAACAGTAATATTATACCAGAAAAGTTGCTCATCTTATGGTATAAATTTAAAAAAAAAACCAACACATATGAAAATTGAGTTTTTTCTTTTTTCTCAAATGGGAGTTGGTGGAAATTTTATTTACCAAAATTAGTGATTTGAAAAATAATTATCAAAATGATTTTTAAACGTTTTTTAATTATTTTTTATACGTTACTCAGAAAATATAAAAACACGTTTAATAAAGAATTAAAATAAAAAATAAGAAAAAACTCTTTTTCGAGAAATATCATGATCAATCAAAAAATTGTTTTCTTTTCATTTTTTCATTTTGTGTTCATTTATATATATTGAGAGTTTATAAAAAAAAACTTTGTATCTGGAGCTCCTTTTATAATATAAAAATGTTCAACAACTTTTAATAAAAAAAGGAACAATTACACTAGGAATTAAGAACCATACAATACTTGGAATTATAAAGAAATCTAAAAAAAACTTAAAACAATACTATATTTTATAAAATAGAACAACTTAAAAGGGCAATCCATCCGTATTCTTCCGCGATTTCTCTTTTTTGTTGAAGCACAAGTGGAAGGAATTGGGGATCAACATCATCGTGCGTTTTCATAAAGTACTCGAGATCACTTTTCTTTTTTTCTTTTCGTACACATGCTAGTTTGTTCATGGTGAAAGAATGTAGAGAAGAAAGAATAAGATGTGTGATCAAAATATGTAAACATATGGTGTTATTTATAGAGGTAATATGTTTAAAGGAAAAAAAAATGTTGCTAGTAGCCGTTGGGCTATCAGCCGTTGTAACGCTATGTCAAACGGTTAAATTGGGCCGGCTTGCAGGGGCTTGTGGAAACCGGTTGGAACTGAAGAAGGGGAGCCGGATGGGGGAACCGGTGTAGATGGTATGGAGAGCCGGCGGAGCCATGCGGCTACCTTTGGAACCGCGACCTGGCTTAATCACCATACCACCTCCCCTAATTGAGCTGCTCTACATAACAGATTAACAAATATAAAAATTATATACGTTAATAAATATTAGAAACATTATAAAGGTCACCAGTTGTCCAATTGTACGTTTTTTAATTTTTTTTTAACGGCAATGTCCAATTGTACGTGATTATCGATCCTCCTTTTGACCCTCGCATCCATAAGTGATAAGTCCATAACTAACGTTTATCTTTGTTATGAACTCAAAAGCCCAAAGTCATGGACCCAATGAAATAGCCCAGTCCAACAAGAGATCAACATGCCCGGTTATATAAGATGTTGCTTTGAGGAAATAGGGTCAAGAAAGATATGAATTGTAATGTGTGTTCTCTTCCCATCTCCAATTCTCTGATCTGATTCTCATCCCCTTCTTCTCAATTGTTTCCTAATTTGAGTGTAATCCTTCCATCAATATCAATAGCAATTTTAGAATTCAATTACCTGTTAGTAGTAAAATACCTATTCACTACATTGGTGCTTTCATTGCTCCTCAGCTCATATGGCTTTGGAGTGTTATCATGATGCTCTACGAGCTATTTCAACACAACCTCTTCTGCCTCGCTTTTCGGGTGTAAATCCAGTACAGTGGATCAATCAAGCAGAAGAGTATTTTGTCTATTACGCCATTTTTGAAGAAGAGAGGTTTCCGTATGTCATTGAATTATTCGATGACGATGCCTTCTACTGGTTCAATTCATGGCATCGGCAGTTCGAGTTCGTCACCTGGGAGAATTTTACTTGTGCAATGCGTAGTCACTTTGTTGGTGCCCTAGATGAACCTCAAATCGATTCAATCAACTCATCAGCACCTATAACGAACGAGCAGCCACTTCTGCAAACTGCTCGTGATTTAGAAGCATTACCAGAGGAGAATATTCATTTGCAACATCTATTACCTACGGTTTCTAACTCTTTGGATACAAAATCTGATTCCATCACTAGGCATCGATCTATTTTGTCCAAATTGGAGGATTCGATTTCTATTTCCCCTGCTCAAACCACTGGTGTACCATTCCTAGCGGCACATCACCACCAAATTTCGGATGATGGTAGCGAGAGCAACATTTCACCGAATTCTGTTCAGGTAATCCCTCGCTCTATACGATTTATTACAGCTGTTTGCCCACCAAATCCTACTGCTCACAAGGTGCTCGAGGAAATGCTTGCTAGTATGGCAAAGGAAATTAACTATGAAATTCATGTAGGCCTTGAGGATGAGGTAGATATCCAAACTTCTTCAATAGTTAATGTTCACATGTCACTTGGCGAACAGAATGTCCACATGAATATATTAGTTTATAATTTTGTTCTTGAAAGTGTAACACCTCGTATACGTGTAGCCCTAGCTGATGTTATTACTGAGCATGATATGGTCGAGATCAATGATTGTGATATTGCTTCATGTGTGCTCATCCATAAGATAGTAAGGTGGCTCTGTTATGGTTCCATAGTACGTCACACCATATATGCCCAATCGGTTGTGACCGATTCACTTGTTATTCATTCCTTTCCATGGCAACCAGGCATAATCATCGCCCTCGCTCCAGAACTCAGGGGTCACAACGACCCTGCACTGATTTTAGATGCGAATTCTACGGTTATTCCTGATTTTCATGACACACTCTTTGGCTTACCGAGGCTCTGTACACCGGAACATGAAGGAAAAAAACTTCAACATCTCTTAAATCACTGTCGAGAAATGAATTTTCCGGGAGGTCTACTGGGTTATAATGTGATTAATGCTCTTAGTGTTTGGGACGAATTGACAAGGTCTGGTCAGGCGCAGGCTGATCTTACTTACTGGACCGTTCTACAAGGCCGTTACAAATATGATATACTGCATACTGTGTTTTATCCGGACACGGTCTCGTATACTTCTGGGAATGATGGATTTTTTATCTTGGATTTGTATTTCCTTTCAAATGGCATTGAGTTTAGCCAACTTTTGGCTACCTCTTCCCTAGATTTGTATGCCAACTATGATAACCTTTCAGAAGCTTTAGAGCTTAACAAAATTGTTCCAAATATCAAATATGGTGTTCCTTTTATCGATGGACCGGTAATTACGAGTAATACAACGCCACTGCTGTTAGTTGAGAAGCTGGCTCATGGGTATCCACCACATGCTTATACTTCTAACATGATGGTTCGCCTACTTTGTCTGCTTAGTCACTTGCCTCGCCCCTTACCGTTTCGTGATAAGTCAATACCTACAGGGCTGGTTCCTATCGTGTTCGCTTTTTCGATCTTGTTAGAGGCTTTTTCTAAACAAAGAGGTGTTCATAAAGCCCAGAATTTCAATGGCGATACCAGATTCGTGAAGCTTAAGGAACATGTAGAAAAGACTATTGGTTTTGCTAACAGATTTAAAAAAAACCATGCACCAATTGTTCTAGAGAAATGCAGATTGTGGCGTACTGAGTTCTTAGAAACCAACCCTTACCACCAAAAGTGGTATGAATTTTTGCCTAGTTATTGCTCTCATTCAGCTCATACTCTTATATTTAATATTAACTACAATAATTCCAGAGGTGCAACCTTATTTGGAAGTGGTTATTTTCATGTTGAAAATATTCTTAAAGGCAAAGAAGTGGATAGTTGGGTAGAGATATTAGACGGAGACAAATATTTTGTAGAATTTGATTCACATCATCAGCTTATTGGCTCTTCTCCGGGATTAACAGATGATACCGGACCATACTTTCTTTTTAAATTACTACGTGGCCTGCCGTCTGTACACTCGGCCAATGTTTTGCACCATGATCTATACCCAAGCGACTTGTTTCTGAATGTAAATTGTGACAAAAAGATTGGTGCCGCTGGGCTTGCCCGACCTACATCTGCGACTGATTTCATTACTATATATGTTGTGGAACTTACAGGTAGCACTTACAAAACTGCAGCATGTTATGAAGCCCTTGATGGGTACATGTCATCTTTGGACTTTGCTTTCTTTAACCAACAATTGGAGTTCATGGAAATAAATCAAATCCAAGCACCAAGTTTAGTCAACAAACTAAGTTACACTACCACTCACCACTCCTACCTGTGCAATCAGATTCGCTTCCACTGAATTACTATTGCGGAATTCGACATTTAAATTTCAGTTCGTTGAACTTCCATATGATGGCTGGTGGCACCTTCCTACTTTGTTTCTTGTTGCAGCTAACAAGGATATTACCCAAGCTGTTCGAAGTCATCTTTTTGATTCAACGTGGTTGAAGTGGCTACATCACCTGATGCATACATTTTATGTATTGGGTTTCACTTCACAAAAGTCAACCGTATATGAGGTTTTATATCCACTATTCCAACAAGAAGGTTATTTTGTGGACCTGGACATAACCTTATTCGCGGCTCTCTTTGGCCACAAGCCCCCAAACATAACTCGTTCCACCCATGTCTCTCCTGCCAATGCCATTTTCGCAGTCCGCATGCTCCAACAAGATGTTGTGCCCACTCTTCTCCACCGGAATTTACCACCAACCCGAAACCAAATGCCAATTTTACCTCGTTCAGGGCTATTAAGAGCAGCTCCATTAAGAACGCTAACACTAGGGCACCGGGGCAAAAATACTTGCTTGCTCAATTCGTTTAACGTCTACCACCTTGCGGACAAGGTGGTTTTGAAAGAGGGGGGTAATGTTATGAACTCAAAAGCCCAAAGTCATGGACCCAATGAAATAGCCCAGTCCAACAAGAGATCAACATGCCCGGTTATATAAGATGTTGCTTTGAGGAAATAGGGTCAAGAAAGATATGAATTGTAATGTGTGTTCTCTTCCCATCTCCAAATCTCCAATTCTCTGATCTGATTCTCATCCCCTTCTTCTCAATTGTTTCCTAATTTGAGTGTAATCCTTCCATCAATATCAATAGCAATTTTAGAATTCAATTACCTGTTAGTAGTGAAATACCTATTCACTACAATCTTGCTATGAATTTATCAGTCACTGGTTTTACTTCATCAATGATCCATCAGTTCTTATACCCTTCTCATGTTTCTAGCAATTTTTAAACATTTTTATCTTATTAATATTAATAGATTGTCTGTGAAATTTTGAATATTCTAAACGATTATTAAAAATAAGTTTTTTTATCTGAAACTAATTTTTTATCCTCATGTGTTACACGGGTTAATTCAAAATTTTGTGATGATGTCAAGTTTCATTTTTTATTAATTAAACTATGATCAAACTTTTTGTTTATTATATAGTATAGAGTATAGATAGATATTGAAAGATATAACTTAATAAACTATATTATATATTAAATTAAGTAATTAAATAATTAGTTATTAAATAATTTAGAAGACAATAAATAAATAGTGGATATATATATCCAAAATTAGAAGATCCGCTACAATAAATAAATAATGGATATATATATCCAAATTAGAAGATCCAATTGTGAATGTTTATTGACGGGAAAAAATTGTTGAAAATGAATGTGGTGGTGCCACATAGCAAATTGTGGTGCCAAAAACTTTTCATTTATTATATATATATATATATATATATATATATATATATATATATATATATATATACTAGTGGGGTACCCGCGCGTTGCGGCGGGCGATGGTTTATAGCGCATTATTAGCCTTTTATTTGTGCGTTCAGCGGTAGCGACAATTTACAACGTGATATGCGTGGGAGGAACTGAACACCAAGCCTCCCCTTTTACTCAAAAATGATTTGCTCGTATGAGATACCAAGGTAGCTTTTGATGCCCATTTTCCCTTGTTCTTCAATGTAATTTTTCACCTTTGCTCCCTCTTCATTAAATTTTCAATTTTACCCACTAAAACCTAGATTGTAGAATGCTTTTTGGTTAAGTGGAGCGAGAAGACATGTCCATTATAATTCAAAATTCACTTCTTCACACAATTGATGACTAACACAAACAAAACAACTCATCGATACTCATGACCAAAATTTATTTCAAGAATATTTGTTCAGATCATCTCAAACAATTATGTAAATAGTTAGTTGCTTAAAAAAAGTCTTAACAGTTTCGGGCTTCACGCATATAAAAACTGTTATCAAGAAATAGTAGGAGCCTACTTAATGGTTGCTTAAAAGAAGTCTCAAAAAATTCAACATGGTATTTTGTCTAGATCACGAGACTTTCTCAGATGTTCTTTTTGCTTGTAACTTTAAGTACTACTTATCCATACATGATATATCTTTCTTTAAAACACATCAAGTAATAGAGTTCATATAAAAGCATCATGTTCTTCATTGGACAAAAATAACTTGAAATGCAATACAAGATGAACATAATAGTAATATACATCAATCAGTGCATCAGAATTTGTAGTATGCATTTGTTTATATTTTTATTTTTATTTTTATTTTTGAATCTTTATTTTGTTTATTCTATTTTCTAAAAGGTAAAAAAGTTTTTACTATGATTGTAATACATACTTATATGTTCAATCATCCTTTTGATAGATGAATTAGTAGCTTAGGTGTATTTTAACATTTAAGAAGCTATATAAAATGAAAAGAAATCTCTTGTTGAGATAAATCAATCATTAAAATATAAAAAAAGAAAGATATATCATGTATGGATAAGTAGTACTTAGGGATCGTTAGCGGCTCCGAGGCCGGCTTCCTCATGAACCGCGCGGTTCCCACAAGCCACCATACCGGTGTGCATGGCTCCCACTTGCGGATCCACTTTTGTGTGTCACACGGTTCCACCAAACCGCCGAGAGCCGGACCAAGCCCCATGACTCCCCACCTAAATTGAGTTGTCTGATGATGATTGGTTGGTGAGCATGGCTTCACCAAGCCATGCCACAACCATACCCCCTCCCCTTAAAGTTACAAGCAAAATGAACATCTGATAAAGTCTCGTGATCTAGACAAAATAAAGCCAAAAAAAGCAAAAAGCTGTAAAATTAACTTAACGGAAATAAATTACTAACACTTTTGAACAAACCTAACATCCTAAGAAGACTCAGTAAAACTCTTACATGTTATCTTCCAGATATTAAATAATCCTAATCCTAAATTGACTATAATGATAAATTTTTTTAACTGTTAGGAATTAGGATCAAATGAGTAGCTAAATATCCTTTAGAGGCAAGAAATTATGAGAATTTACTAAATTCGAAGGTCTGAATCACAATTGTAGCACAAGAATATCCTTTCTTTTTTGATCGAACATATGTACAAAACTGTGAATCAATGTTCTAATTGTGTACAAAGTATCAAGCTTGTTAACTGAAGTTACAAATAAAGTGAACCTGCGGAGCCTGTGTAATAGCTTCTCATAGGATCCTAAATCCCAACAGCCGACAGCTTAGCAGGTGTTATAAATGTCATTCAAAACATACGTGAAATAATCCTGGGTTAACCATGGCATTAATGATTGCGTGTACTCATCGTTAATCTATATAATCTCGGGGTAACCATGGCGTTAATGATTGCATGTATCTGCTTTCTTTCCGTATCCTCATGAGTATCACCTGCAAAGAAAGGGGTACGCACGTCATGAAATCGGTAGTGTGATCTTCTTGGTGAAAATAAATAACAATCGAGAAAAGAAGTATTTTCCTTTACAAATTAAGTGGGTCGAATGTGTCGAATGAGTTAAAATTATTCTCAGGAAAAAAATATCCCCTATTCAATATCTATAAAACATCAAACCCACCACTCTCGTGTATTAAACAACACACCAAATTCTCAAAAACATCAAGATCCTATCTTTGGATCCCTGTTTTCTATCACTGATTAATAAGTACCTATTTCTTGCCTCTGCATCCTATTAGAAGTTGTTGATATATCTCTGGTGTTTACATGCAGTTTTTCAAAGTGTGCTCACTAAAGATAATGATCAGAGACCACTATTTCATAACTCTCATGTAAATTTAAAGTATTTTCTTACAAAACTAAAACCAAAAATCACATAATAACATAAGCAATTGTTGAATAATGATCAGATACGACCATCTCATCACTTTCATTTAAATTTGAAGTATTTTTTTACCATTAACATATAGAAGATATCCAAATTAATTAGCAATCACATAAAGATAGACAACCATTTCATGAACTTATGTAAGATAACCAATCTTATTAAGTGAACCAAAAACTATGAACAAGTTCTCAAAAAACTAAAACCAAAAATCAAATAATAGCATAAGTAATTGTTGTATAATGATCAGATACAACCAGGACATCACTTTCATTCAAAAAACTAATTGTTTTATAATGATCAGATACAACCAGGACATCACTTTCATTTAAATCAAACCCAAATCAGATTTGTTCAACTTATTATTAGAAATAGATCAAATAAAACTTTCACATTTTCTAAAAATATTAGGAAAAGATTTTAGGGACGGAAAGGGTGATTTTACCTCAACTTGTGACCATCCTGTTAGCATATGGAGTTGAGCAGCCTGTTCTTAAAGGTTTTTGTTGTGTTTATAGGCCTATCGAAGTACATGTTGAACAGTGTTTTTACTTCATTGAGTTCAACTTTACCTACCAAAGGAACTCAACTGTGGATTGTCAAAATTGCACTTCTGAAAGGAAAATAAATGGAAAAATATATGCTATCAAGATGTAAAAGTAGTAAAAAAATAAGCGAAAATGGAGATGAAATTAGATACCTGCCAAAATACGTCTGGGAATGAATTTAAGTCGATCAATCGATCATCTCGTTCCGAGTAGTAATAAACCCCTCCTTCATTACCTGTTGGATTCCCAAGTATATCATCTACCTGTTAAAAAGAACTTAATTATTTTCTAATACCTTAAAGAAATGAAAATGATATAAATTAAAAGTAATCATAAAACCTAACAAGAATAATGATAAATAATAAATAATGGACATATACCTTACTCCTGCTAATGGCTCTGTTTGCAGCATCTTCAAGACTACTTTGAAGTAAAGGTAAATTATTATCACTATAATATTCAGTTTCAACTTGACCAAATAGATGACCAATGTGTAATTCAAGGGCTAAAAGCTTCAGCAGCTATGCTATCTGAACCAATGAAAGAATGCTTAAAAATTAGTCAAATATTATACAAACATACTATAAAAATGAAAGAAGAAACTGATGACCAAATGCTATCCAGATGCTGTTGCGATAATTTTGTAAGTAACTTGGACAATTGGATAGTTAATGTGAATACAAGTCCACTTTATAGGATGACAGCTTGTACCTTGACAAAAAGTTGATACTTTTTATACTAAGCAGATCAATGAAGGACCACTTGTAAGTCATAAGCAGCTGTAGGAGATCACAACTTGCCTTTTTAAGTAGGAAAAGAGAGATCATCAACATATCTAAAATTAAACAGGACTACGTTTACCTGAAATCCAAACTCGTGAAGCAAATAATTAACATCAGGCTTTGGTAGTGCTTCCAGTATATCAAGAATAACCTTTAAACAACTGAAATGGTGAATATAAAAAGAATAAAGCATCATTCATCACATATAATTATAAGTCAATATACAGAAATTGAACAATTCAACTAATTATTTATTTATTATAACATTACCTGTAGTTAATCTTTGCTCGTAACACTGTCCTCTCTACCGAGGAATCAGGATGAAACCTCAAAAGGAAGTGTGTTATGTTGGGGGCTGGCGGCTGGGCGACTAATGCAATCAATTAGAAGCTGCAATGCACAGAAAAAGCCACATAAAAATTCAAGATTGAATAATGTCATCAGCTGGAAAACAAAGCAGGAGCAAAATATACCAACTTGCATTATAAGTACACCCGAATCTTCAGTGCTGTTTTCTATAACATGACTCCCTTCTGAGCTTAGCTCAAGACAAGCAGCATAATCTTCAACCAAAAAACCAGATGAGTTGGAAGTTAGTAGTAAAGGTACAAGCCCAACCATGAGAGAGCTGTAGCAAGAAAAACTAATCCCTCTTGGGTTGGTAATGGGTCGAAGCTTAGGGCAGAGCAAGTGATAATACTCTACCCTGTAAGTGTTAGGGTCGTTCTCAAGCTTTAGTTTGCTCTGATCAGTTCTGCGATCCACCAAATCCATCCATGCCTAAACAACTATGTGGTCTCCCATTTCTTAATATCGTCATAATCTCATCATATGCCATTCAACGCGCCTATAACTGCATCAAAACGTTATTACACTTATCAGAAGACAGGAATCTGCAAAGAAGGTTAACATAACACAACAATCATATATACATGAATCTAAACAAAGAAAATTAATTAGGGAAAATGAGTTTCCTACAAAACCAAAAAACATCATTGATTCAATTAAAGTTCAACAGAGGTATTGATGTTCAAGAGCCTAGAGTCTGATTTAGATTCATAAATCTTTTGCTGATGGTTGCAAGTTCATGTTAACATAACAACAAGTACAAACTCCAAAACAGAATCTAAAAATTAGCTAATAGGATAGATTTGCCAGAAGACATTTTAATTATAAAACTCAAATTCAAATTATGCAGTACTTGATAGGCGAGCATGGAAGCAAAATCGACTCGGTGAACCTCTCAACAGTTGTAAAATCTATATCAGACCGGCAAAACAGTGGATCACATCGATTCAGAACCTGCAAAATCGACCCGAAAGGCGATTTAGACCACCTAAGATGCAGAAGACAGAAAACTCAAGTCACAATCACAAATGATAGGAACTTTCGATTCTAAACCTGAAAAATGATGGAGAGTTTCGATTCCAGAGTGGCAGACTCTCTAACTTCGTCATTTCCAGTTTATGTATCTCATAGATCTTAATCGCCAAATCTACATGAAAGAAAAACCCACCCTTGGCTTGATATTGATTTCCAACCTTCAGGAAAGATGCAAGATTAAATTTAAAATCAAATTTCAAGAATGAAAGACATTTCCTAGAATCTAAGACAGGAAACTCATCAGAGATCCCCATGGCAAGAAAGAAGATAAAACAAACCTTTGTTGGAGTGGTGGAAGTTCAGCGGCCATCTCGTTCACCATTATCTACGGTTTGAGAGACGGAAGATATCTAGGGTTTGATAGACGGAAGATAAGACGGTGACGGATCGATGGAGAATAAATCGGTGATGGATCGACGGAAGATATCTAGGGTGTTAGGGTGGCCATCTCGTTCACCATTATCGTTGTTGAGGTCAGTGATGGATCGATGGAGGTAATGGCAGAATCTCGATTTAGGGTTTGAGAGACGGAGAGAGACGGCTGCAAACTTAATAACTTAATTTGAATGATACAAATGAGTTGAATAATTAGGGTTTCGTGAAGTAGCGTGCTCGGCATTTGTTAATGCAATAAGCTCTTGTACATCTTGTATATAATCTTGTACGCGTCTTAAAATTAAGACATACCTACTTTCTCTCTCCAATATGCATTATATATAG
>JBCNJP010011843.1:0-14840 GCA_039602395.1 Deinandra increscens subsp. villosa
TATAGTAGTATAGATATATATATATATATAGGATTATGTTCAAATGAGAACTTTTTATTTTGAGAACTTTTGAGAACTAAATCTCAGCCACTAATTTCAGGTGGGGACCAGTATAATTCATGGGGGGGGGGGGGGGTTTCCATATATGTAAACTAGTGGCTTAAAATGGTTCTTAAAAGTTCTCAAACCCAATTGGTTCTCAAATGATCATCTCCCTATATATATATATATCTATTACTATATATAATGCATATTGGAGAGAGAAAGTGAGAATGTCTTAATTTTAAGACGCGTACAAATTACAATGCATTGTGTACAAGTTTATAATGCATAAAACTCCTTTTTCTCGGCTGCTCTACATACAAACCCTAGGTATATAAACCATTTTTTCTCATTTCACCAGCCTCCATCTCTTTCAGCAGCCATCATCTCTCCTGTCCTCCCTACTCGGTTCCGACCTCATCTTCATAGATCCATACCTTCAGCGACATAAAACGTTCCTGGAGATGACATCTGATCGATCAGTCGGCTTCCAGCGAGAGTACGGTATCTCAAATCTATGATCCACACTCAAGTCATCTTCTCCCTCTTTCTCGCAAATCAGCCAAGGCTAACCCTAATCTTGCACCAAAACATCTATTCCGCCACTCTCTCTCATCCATCTCTCCTAAAGAACTCGCAATCGTGCAACAGAAACTCTGAAAAGACCTATCTATTTGTTGCTGGTCTGAACTTACAAGGTATGATTGTTGAGATTTTCCCTTATAATCTTTCATCTACTACTCGAGTTGTTTTGGTTTTAGAACACTTATGTCCATATTTTGTATTCTTTATTTTTCGTTGATTAATTTTCTCATCGCTGATGGTTGATGTTTTCTATTTCCATAACCTTAGCTGTAATCGTTAACTGATCGTTCATTGTGTTGCAGATACGAGCAAAAGAAAGCGATGTAGACAGTCATATTTCTTCTTCGTTTGAGGTAAGTGATGTATAAGCTTTTAGGGTTCTATATTGGATCAGTATTTTAGGTTTTCTACTTCCATAACCTTAGTTGTATTATTGATTTATAATAATCCCTGTTTATTATTGCTGTTTATGTTTTAAGTTTTTAAAGTATTTAATCATAATGCTAATTTAGAAACCATCAAGAACATAGTGGATTCAATTCTTTGTTAAATCAAGGTTTGGGTGTTGGGGTATTCGGTGAATTTTAACTAAAAATAATTGATGAGTATAAATGTTAGTTAATGGATGAACTTGATTTGATTATTTCTATTAACATTCTTTATATTTTTTGTATTTGAATCATGTTTCAGCTGGTATGGTTTGCTTTGCAGGTAAAGGCTTATATTCAGTTCCTTTTTTATGGTGTTAATTATCTAATAAGGTACAATAATAATCCCAAATTTGTTTCATAAGTGTTTGCCTCAACAAAAAGGTTAGTTTTGTGTTTTAAATAAATCTGATTATAATTTGGTACTGGTCAAATGTTTCCAACAAGATTTCTCAATCAATAAAATATAATTATGTAAGATTTGTGTAAATTAATCGCAAAATAAGATTTGTATTAAATTCTAGAAAGGATCAATTTATTCATCGGTACACACCACTTATAGCAACAAAAAAAGGAGTGTATTGGTGGAGGCTTTCAGAAAATAATTTTATGTGTTTATGCTCCTCCTTCCTTTACAGTCTTATTGCAATTCATGTTTTGGGTGTAGAGTTGACACTAATTTTTGATGATGAATAGATTTGGGTGTAGAGTTGACACTGATTTTTGATGAACAGATTTGGGTGTAGAGATGACACTAATTTTTGATGATGAACAGATTTGGGTACAGAGATAACAGTGATTGTGAAATATATCTCTAGGTTAGGTTTATTCATAGACTTTGACATTTGTTTTTCATTTGAAGCAAGTCTATCATTATGATGAACATTTAATTGCATTGATTTTGATTTTAAAAAACCCCACTGCTTCACTACCGTATTGGTTTATAAACTTTATAGTTAAGTTAATACGGATTTTGCGTTTCAGGGTGCAAGCCTGTATTTTTTTCCAATCAACAGCTGATTAACATTTTTAATGTATGCAGGTAATTGTTTTAATATCCAGGTTAATATTTCAGTTGATCATTTTTGGCAGCTTTTATTGATTTTATTCAGGTGATTTAGGTGCTTTTAATATTGTTCTGCTATTATCTTCATTTTTTTCAGTGAGATTTTGTTGTAATCAATTACTTTCTTGCTGGTTTCCGTGTGAGACACTCATCTACATTTGTTTTTAGATGGTCACTTGGCATACTGGCATATTGGATACATCTTTCACAGTTTCTTCATTGTTTGCCTCTACTGTGGTTAGAATGCTTGGCTCAAAGATAAATGTGTGTATATGTGTACATCCATTATTTACATTTGTTTTGAATATTGATTATCCATACAAATAATGTATAATCTTATTTACTTAGAACCTAAATTGCCTCAATTGTTATTTCAGGTTCTACACAGCATCTTTCGGTACAGGTATGTTTGTAGCCGATGTTTAGGGTTACAACTTATAGGTTTAAAGAAGGATTTTCAACTGCTTGGAATTAATTTTGTTAATACCAGCAGAATGGTGAGATATTGTCTTCAAACCTTCTGATTTAAGTAAATCTTATTCTCTTTGCCCTTTATGTACCACTTTAGGTGAACTGCAGATCATATTACGTGACGTAATAAAATGTTTAAAATATGTTTGCCTTTTTATTTTTTATTTTTAACTTACATGTGTCAAGTGTTAGTATCTGTTTTTTAAAACTCTACTTATTTTTTGTCAGGATCTTTATATATTCCTTTGGTTCCTCTTTTACATGACCCAACTGAAACATCAGCATTCCATATGCATGAAAACCTTCAAACTTATGGTTACATTTTACTTCTAAAGTCATACATAAAATAGTACTTCTAATGTTCCCTTGATTTTATTTTTGTAGGTACTGTGTCAAATGGCATGGCTCCTCAACCTTTCATTTACCTTCACAGTTATTTTACTGATGCATTTACGATTTACTAACATGAACCAAATGGTGTCAACTATGAAGTTAGCTAGATCTTTTGAGTATGTTTGGATTATGTTCTTATTTAGTAATAATGAAGTGACAGCTGCGTACACATGTATCAAACTGAATAGCTCTTTTTACTTGCTTCTTTTCAATTAAAAGCTATACTAATCTCAATACAAGTTCAATTAAGACAAACACATACCTGACGACACAAAACCAATAAGAGGCAATTGATTTTGAACCTAGAAGTAGTCATATGGGGATTTGATTAAAATTGTAATATTTTTCATTGAAAACTGGTTGTTTTGACTTTCAGAAGTCACAGTATGATAATTTTGTATTCATATGATAATTTTGTATTCATAATATGTCTGTAGGATTGTGGGGCTTCATGAGAAGATTAGAGGGTGATTTATTTCCCTTGATGGGAAATGGTGGGTTTTAATTAGATGGGAAGTGTTGCAAACATTTTGAAAGAGTTTTGTTCAAGTTGAGAATACATTGGATCAAAATAGGATGTTATCAATGAGATTAATCAGCGGTTCATCTATATTCTGATCTATCATCTAATCTCAGTAGAAATGTGGGATTTATTAGAGAGCTCAACAACAATATAAAAAAAGTGGTTCATCTAATTTCACTAAATCAATGGAAGGGGATTCAAGATTAGATGCAAAATATTTGGGCAAGAGGACTAGAAACGAATATAGACACCAAGAAATTGTCATTGGACTTCACCGTGCTAACACAAACAAATACTGAGATGTAAATTGTCGTGTCGTCATAACACGCAAACAAAAAAGCATAACACCCTATAAATATTTGCCGCCGCAACGCGCGGGCACCATGCTAGTACTATATAATGCATATTGGAGAGAGAAAATGTAATGTCTTAATTTTAAGACGTATACAAATCAATAAGCAGCATGTACAACACCTTGATGCATCACCTCTTAAAACCCTAGATATAAAAGGCATTTTTCTCATTTCAACAACACAGCATCAGGTCATCGATGGTAGCCACTTTACAACCCTAACTCTCTTCGCCTCTTTCGCTGGACATCTCTTCCCATCGTCGCTCATCGCATCATCGGCCGCTTCCTTTCGCTGGCCACTTTACAACCCTAGCTCTCTTTATCACCCTCTATCTCCATCTTCAGGTTAGGCATTCACTCTCGATTCTCTCAAAACCATTGCATCGAAAACATTTAGGTGGCGTTTGGTTCACGGAATGTAATGTAATAGGAATTGTAAAGTTTTCCTTTTAAAGTTGTGCTTAAGTTGTGCTTAAAATTCAAAATTTTCAGGCTCTCTCTCAAAGTGCATCCTCTACACTTCATTTGAAACACAACACAGCCATCACACGCTAGAGAGAAGTGGTTGGAACCATCGACATTCGGCCTTTCCGATGGTTTTCACGGTTTCTAACAGGTATCATCATGAATCGATCTGCATTTTTATACTCTTTGCAACTTCAATCGCACAAATATGTATCAAGTCTGCGTTTATTGATCTGCTTTCGGTCGAAGGCTCCTCTTGCAGGTATTCATTTCTTCATATTCGTTGCCTTAATTTATGGGGTTTTTTCAAGTTTTCTTAATTTCAGGGAATTGGGCTTTGAGAACTACAAAACCGACAGATCTTGTGGATAATTTCAGGTTAATGAACCATCTCTCAGCTCTTTCTATTACCTGCTCACAATCGGTTTGAGATTTGAGATCCTCAGTTTGTTTTGAGATCTGAATAAACCCCAAGAAAAGCTAAGATCCGGTGAACCATGTTTTGTAATTTTCCTTTTTTTTTGTTTTATTTTCTGAGATTCATATAAACAGTAACACATTTTATTAATAAGTTGTGTGGAGCTATATGCGATAGCTCTCCATAAGGGGGGCATACCGGTTTCATCGATCACATTCTTGTGATCCTAAAGATGCTGATAGCTTTCTATGCCGACTACACAAATCAGTCAAACCACATTACTAAAAGCTAAATATTTATTCGGTAAACCCATGGTGTACAAGGGTGAAGTGGTTTGAGGTTAAGTAAATATAGATGAAAATAAAAAGAAGATGGCATGCATAAGCTAAGCTTTTGTGTCTATTATTTGTTATCTTTTATCATAATGATTTTTGTCTATTTTGTTTTCTGGTAGAAGCCTTGAGTCTTTTTAGCATTGGTATTTGGATTTTTGACCCTGATGTGCAATTCTTTGACTTTGATCAAATTAACATTTCGGTTATGTTTTGTAGATAGGAATACAATACACTAGAGAAGCTGTAGGGCTTTAGTATTAAGGAGCTGCAGGCTAAAAGCATTGAAGAGATGCACCAACTGAAGAGATTTTTGTCTATTTTGTTGCTTGAGGCTCGGTTGAGCTGGGTGGTTGCTAAAAAGGTGCGTATAGTTGTTTTGTGTTAGTTATTAATTTTCATTGTCTTGTCAAACTTGCAAATTTTTATGGTTCTTCATAACCTTTCATGTCAACTTTACCTATTTTTTAGTATCTTTTGAGGTCAAAATGGGCTGATTGGTTTGACTTGAAGCACCTATCAATTGGTTTTGAATAAAGTGGTTGCACCAGTTTATGTTAACTTAGGATTGTAGGTGAGCTTGCTAATGTTGCTGCACTGCTGGGAACAACTATGAGGTAGGAAACTGATTTTGAAAGTTGAAAATCTGATTTTAGTTAGTTAAATAGTTTTTAAAAGAACATCTGATTTTGAAATTTGATGACCACAGTCTTTGATGACATTTATATGATATTATATCTTTGATGACATTTATATGATATTATATTTATCTGTAGCAATAGTTATGATGCAACTTAGGTTGTGCAAGTTGAAATATATGAACCTTTTGATTGCAGTCAATCTCATTTGGGAATGAAAGGACTTTGCTTCAGTAATAGATTTGTTTGGTTGCTGAAGGTACATGTAGTTGTAAATTCTCCCTTTCGGGTTGGTTTGGCTTGTATGTAAGTGTCGTTCCACTCATTTTAGTTTATATAACCAAACTCTAGAAAATAATATTGACCCGTGTTTTAAAATATTCCTTTGTGGATTAAATGACCCACTTGGCCCGTTTCGTTTTCAGGTAATAACATTGCTATTAGCTGAGAAATCTAGGGATCCTAATAAATCTTTTATCCAGTTTAATTTAATTATCTCTTTGATACTTGAAAAAAATTATGAATTGTTATTAAACAGGAATGATTGATCTACTAGAGATGAAAAGTGAATGACATTCTCAATGGTAAGTAAAGTTATTGGTGTTTAGAATTCTGTCTTTGATCGTAGATGCAAATAATGATGGCTCCTTCAAATTTTATAAGACTATTCATTACCTTCTTGCCATATGAATTCCATGTTTAAACATGCATATTGTTTTGTAAATTCAATTTGTATATTTTTGGTCCCAATATATGAGTTTAGAAACTAATAATTGGAATTGTATACGGTATGGAGTATGTTGATACCGGCAAAGTAGGAAACTAACACGGCTAAGAATTGAAGATATCAGGTAACCAAGCGGTATCTTTGTCATTTTTTTCCTAATTTTAAATTTGTAATCAGACCTTAGATACTCCAGCTCCTGTGGAGAAGAAAGCTTCGAAGAGCTCGCTTGATAGAGGTAAGTTTGTGGAAATCAAATGCCATTTAGACGGTTTTTGTAGACTTTGTTCTGTTTAATGCCTATTTTGATAGGGATTTTTGCTTTGCATCAGTGATTTAGATGTCGCGTTGGCTGGTTTGGATCATAATGACCAAGGTGGATGGGGCTTTGTTCTATTTAATGCCTATCATTCAATCAGCTATTTTTGTGTCTGATTAATTGTTTTATTTGACCAGTTCTAAAACACGATTCTGATTACTTGCTTGTAGCTATCATAGCCCTACAAGATTGTCACATCAATTTTAAAGTTATAAATATCAACCTGAATGAATACAAAATAGTGTATATTGAAATTGCTTGAGCGTGTGGATCTTCTACTTAGTCGTAATGAAATCAATGTAATACGAGATGAAACACAAGAGTAAATACAAATGACTTGTATTAACCACAGAGATGACCACAGAGTACACTCAGATAATATGACTCGGAAGCTCAGACCATTACTAAATACAACACAGACGCACATATTTATACTAGAGAAACCCGCTTGTCCGAACCTCAGGTTCGGTCCAAGGTTCGGCCATGTCCGAACTCCAGGTTCGGCCTGAGTTCAGACCTCAGCAAACTTGTGATCCGTCTTGTATTCGATACTTCACATGACGATCATGGACCATGTATCAACAAACTCCCCCTCGGTATGTGCAGTATCATCTCTTCTATTCAAACTTGTATCTTGTATCTTCAATCAAACTCGTCCTCGATCTTGACGATGAATTCAATCTTAAATACTTGACATTGCATCGTGTGAAATCTCTTTATCAACAATCTTCAGAAGACTTGAAGTTGTGATGCTCTCTTCAGAAGACTTGAAGTTGTGATGCTCTCTTCCCACTTAGAAACCTGTCAACATAAATAATCTTGGTGCAAAATGTCTCTTTGAGACTCCAAGATATTTTGATTTTGAAAATTGAATTTGTATTTCGTGTTGATCAATCGAAAACAAATCAAAAACAAAATCTTTTTGGCTTTTAGAAACTTTATATCAAATCACACCTAAAATCGTTTTGGTATTTTCTGATAAGAAAATTAAAACAAGACCGAATTAGACACTATTTTTGTCTTTTATGAGAAAGATCACAACTTGGGATCATATTGGTCATAACATGCTGAACTACACTTCAGTTCCAATTATTGTAGCACATAAGCCATGCCGATTGCAGATATAATTTGTCCAACTTTAAACTCTGGCACAATCATACTCATAACATCTGGATATGTTAAGATATTGATTAAGCTTGCATTGACCAGTGTACCCCACACTATCAGACACACTCGGATATGCTTTGCTTATCACATTTTGTGATTTCATTTGTGACTTTAATCACATAATGATTGTAACCATGATATAGTCAACTGTGTTCCAAGCAAAAAGAAATAAGAACGTTAAATCGTCTACCTTAAGGTCGATCTTTCGATACGCAGATAAGGCCTCGGATTTAACAAAATAAGAAAATAAAACAAGTTGAAATTGTATAACTCAACAACAATCAGGTCGGTACTCCCGTACACGCAGAGAAAGTCCGATGAGTTATACGAAACACCAAAGAAAATAAAGCAGAACGTCAAACGAACAACAACCAGGTCGGTCTTTTGACACGCAGAGAAAGTCCGATCGTGACAATTTCACATATCTTTTACTTGATATATCATAAGATATGCATCAAGATGTTGTCCACTAGGTCAAGCATCAGATTTAGTGTATATCACATTTGTATACTTTCTGATTTGCCGAGCCTACCTTGCACATCGATCAAATGGTCTTATGGCTTTTTCATCTACTTTATCCATGAGTCAGACACTGTCAACCAATGTACCATCATTTCCCAATCATGTCGGATACAACTTCTCATTTTTCAATGTTTTTGGATTTTTGCATTTTTCAATGTTTTTGTCTTTTTCAAATTTCTCCCTCTAAAAATGACAACTCTATTTATAGATTTTCATTTTTACCAGTTGAAAAACAACACACTATTTTTGTATTTTTGCAAAAACAAACTCCCCCTCAGAATGAGACGAAGTGAAAAACCCGAAAAATGATCAACCAACACGAATACTAGCAGTTTAGCATTTTGAAAAACAAAATTGATTTTGAAATTCAATCTAATTAAAAACAGATATTTCACAATCAGAAATTTTCCAATCACCGAAAGGTCTTCTTAAAACACCTGCTTGACACCAAATAAAACATTAGTTGCATTGGAATCGACCCGAATCAACAGGGTCGGTCGCCCGGTGTCTTCCACAAAGTCCTTGTTGGCCTTGGAAACAACTTTTGGTTTCCAAATTTGTAAAAGTTTTAATTTTTGATCGGAACCTGAATCGGATTCAACCGACGTACTTGATTTAGACCAAGACGATTTATGAGTTGACTTAATCTATGGGGACCATGGTTCATCAAAAATTTGACCTTCGTTATCCACATATTTGGCAGTTTTGTGGATATATGCAGTCGTCGGACAATCAGCAGCTAGATGTCCCGGTTGACGACATACATAACAAAGTCGTTCTCTAAAATTGTTTGAAAATTGTTTTGATTTTTGAGAATTACATGAATGTTCAGAATGAAAGTTATCAAAGAAACCATCAGAAGAATCATACCTAGGAGATGGACTCCTTAAAGATGAAGATCCTCCAGAATAATAAGAAAATTCCTTCTGAGATGGTGATTTCTTTGCAACTTTTGCCTTAGAAGCCTTCTCAACCTTCACTGATTTCTTTACTTGAACCGGTTCTTCCAACACTTTGTAACCTAAACCTTTATGTTTAGATCCTTGAGTCCTTTGAAAAATTGGACGAAAAACCCGAAGCAACTCTTGACTTAGCGTCACTAGTGAATTTGTCTTTGATATCTTTCAGCTTGTTCTTCTCAATTAATCCTTTTTCCTCTTCAGTTGCGGATGAAGAACTTGAAGCAACCTTATCAAAAACTTTTTCATTTTCCAGCAAAACAGACTTTGACACAAATTTTGGAGCTTCACCCAAAGGTTTCTCCTTCTTTTTAGACTTGGACTTGTTCTTCTTGGATGGAGTAGCAAACTTTGAATAGTCATGCAATTCATTGTTTGGATCAATCTGAGCAGAAGTAACTTCAATCAAATCCACTGGTTGAGGTACCAAGTGAATATGTTCTTCCTTAGACTTCTCTGAACTCGGATCCTGCTTGTATAAGAAATTTAGCAATGTCGGTGACAAATTGCAATTCTTAACTTGTCTTTTCAACTCCAAAATCTCCAATTTCAAGTCATTAATTTTCTGTTGACCTTCAAACACCTCTTGTTGTGACTTGATGAATTTTGCATTGAGATCATCATACTCATAAGTTTGTAACTTCCGGATCTCACATTCAGCATATAATTCTTCAAGCACATTTTCTCTCTTTTGCTTGTAGATCTCAACATCTTTTGTTAACACTTCATTCTTGTCTCTGTAAAGAACATTTTCATCTTGAAGCATAGAAATCTTATTTTGAAGCTTTTCAACGGTAACAGCAGTTTTAGCAATAAGAGCAGTAGCCTCTTCATATTTTTGCTGAACCGGATAACTCTTCTCAAACAGATTCTCAAAATCTTGAGCATGCGTCTAACGCTTCAGCTTTGGCTTTCTCACACTCTTCAGCCAATTGAGCCTTTTCCTTCAAAACATCTTCATGAATATGAACCAACTCATAATACTTCTTTTGAAAATCCTCCAACTCCTTTTTTAACACCACAATTTCTTCAGTTGAAATTTGGCGACATTGTTCAAAACTTGCAATTTCCTTGAGCAACTTCTCACATTTATAACATTTAAATTCGTCATCCTTTGAATTCTCAGAAGTCTTAGGTAATTCTTCTTGAACCAAAGATACATTTGAAGAAGAATCAGACTCAGTTAAAAAACTGTCGTCATCAGCATGTTGAACCGTTAAAGCAATTGAGATTGGAGTATGAGTTTTTTTAATTGCTGAATCTGCATTCCAAACAATTCATTTGGATGCATAAATGTATCAGTCCAATCATGAGCAAGAGTAGCAGAATTCTGTTCAACCTTTTCAGCTTTATCTGATGGATGAAAAACTAAATGTGCATGCTGACCAATCTTCAATTTACTTTCCGTAGAACTTGGACATTCTCGAGCAAAGTGACCATAAACTAAACACTTAAAACATTTCACCTTAGACTTGTCCAATCCAATATTCCCTTCCTGATTCAATCTCTTCTTACCAGTTCTATTGAAAAATTTCTTTGTTCTACGAACCAACATAGCATATTGCCAATTTAGATCCATTTTCTCTAAATAATCATAATCAATCTGATCGTAATCTTCATTTGCTAACTCAGCATTACTCACAGCACCAGTGATAACACCAAAGTATGAAGATACCAATGTAGACATCAACGCATTATAATCATCAACAGTTTGAACAGACAATGCACTTTGAGTCGAAGAACTAGGAATTGACACAGTACAACCAGCAGATGAATAACCTAGAGTTTCAGATTTACCTGCCAGAAATGCTGTAGGAGGGGCAGAACTAAGAATATTAGACTTTCCAGCATTCAAAGTTGAATCATTGTTGCCATAATACACTGCATGATTCTGAATTTGCTTAGGAAGTGACTTGTTTACTTTTAACTCCATATCCCTAGCTTGGATTCTTTGAATCAGATCATTAGAAGACAACTTTGGATAATCCTAATCATTAGTAATCATCATCACATAATTTTCCCACTTCTCTGGTAAAGCTTCCATGATCTTTTCTTTCTTATCAGCTCCATCTTTTGTGAGATTCACCAACTTCATTTCACTCATTAAATGTGCAAATCTTGCAATCAGATTTGGAATCGATTCATTTTGATAATGCTTGAAACTATCAAATTCCTTTTTCAACACCTTTTGTCGACTTTTCTTGTATTGGTCATTACCTTCACATCTCTTTTCTAGAGCATCCCACAAACTCTTTGCGGTATAGTTGCTTGAAGATTGATGTAATAAATCAGTAGGAAATGCCATTGTTAAAGTGCCATAAGCCTTTTTCTCAGCTTGATATGCTTTCTTTTGTTCACCGGAAAGCTTCCTTTGAAGAATTGGTTCCCCATCCTCACCTTTAGGATATGTATATGGTTCAGAATATGATAACCACATATCGATATCATTTGCGGAAACATATGCTTCAAATCGTGTCACCCAACTATGATAATCTTTTAATTTGATTAATTTGGGAACTTTCTGACTTGTTCCGATTTCATTATCATAATTCATCATTGTTTGCATCGTTGCCTGAACCGAAGTTTGAATAGCCGCGAACGCTTGAAAATCGGACATTTTCGAAAAGCTGGTTACTGTTCACTCCGAACCTTGTCCGAACTTCCTCTGAACTGTCACCGAATCTAGTCCGAACTAGACTGCGCCAAACTCTCTCCGAACCTGACCTTCGGAAGAACAAATCAACAGTTTCTCCGAACTTGCTCCGAATGACCACCGAACTCTCTCCGAACCTAGACCGATCTCTCACCGAACCTAGATAAAGACCGAACTTCGTCCGAACCTCGAGTTCGGAGCGGTTACTCCGAAGTTGTCCGAACCACAGACGAGACAGATTTCACTCGACATCATTTTCTCGATTTTCAACGTTTTTTGCTAGAATTTTCGACAGGAATTCAAGTAAACTCGATAGAAACAACTCAGGAATGAATTTTTGATAAAAAGCACACTCGAAACAATCAAACGAGCTAAAAAATGATTGACATTTTTGCAAAAACGTGAATTTGACCTCAAAACTCCGAGAAAACACTGATTTCCGACTAGTAGAACAAACCAAATGCTCTGATACCAATTAAAATTGCTTGAGCGCGTGGATCTTCTACTTAGTCGTAATGAAATCAATGTAATACGAGATGAAACACAAGAGTAAATACAAATGACTTGTATTAACCACAGAGATGACCACATAGTACACTCAGATAATATGACTCGGAAGCTCAGACCATTACTAAATACAACACAAGACGCACATATTTATACTAGAGAAACCGCTGGTCCGAACCTCAGGTTCGGTCCAAGGTTCGGCCATGTCCGAACTCCAGGTTCGGCCTGAGTTTGGACCTCAGCAAACTTGTGATCCGTCTTGTATTCGATACTTCACATGACGATCCTTCCTATTTTAAGTTTGGTTTATCAAGTTGGCTACATACAAGTCCATATAGGTTTATTTACGAGGACTTTTTGGCTTTGTTGGGTTGAATTGCTGAAGTTCCTAAATGCTGAGTTAGTACTTTTTGGTTCTGTTGGGTTGAATTGCTGAAGTTCCCAAACTGACCTACGCAATGGTTTCCAAAGGTTCGAACCTGCATGGCTGTGTGTTTGATGAGTGGGCGCAAAGTTCAAACGAAAGGCTTCTTTTAGGTAAAACTTTTACTTTTTGACCGACCTGTTTGAGATATAAGCTATATAACTCATGGTGGCCTGTTTGTAGTTTTTATTATTAGCATGACTTTACTTGAATGATACACAATACGTTTCTTTGTTTATGAAAATCTAAAGCTAAAGTCTGTGTTCAGTTTTTATGTATAAGCTATATAACTCATGGTGGCCTGTTTGTAGTTTTTATTATTAGCATGACTTTACTTGAATGATACACAATACGTTTCTTTGTTTATGAAAATCTAAAGCTAAAGTCTGTGTTCAGTTTTTATGTATAAGTTGTTTATTCATATAACTATTATATTGAATGTAAAGAGCTACTTGTATGCATATTCTCATTGTTGGGATTTAGAGGGTTGTTTATGTGAAAACATTAGAAGTTGATTCAAGAGGTTAAAAGTTTGGTAGAATATGATGTTGATATAGTTACTTCATTTTGAATCTTTTAATTTTTGCAGATGTAGCAAAGATTTTGCTGATGTAACACAGACGTGCCAAAGGTTGGGGTTCTGATTTCTTCTATTTCCGACAGCAAGAAAGAATCATCGGTATTGCCGTAATTTATGCCTCTTTAGTCTTTTGATTTGACAAAAATGCTAATTACGTTTTCTATGGCTTCATCTTCTTCATTATTTTTGAGATCGCCTTTTGATCAAAGCGCTCGTTACTCACGCACATGATTTTGAGAATCTTAGTGTCGACCTGTCGTTGGGGTCATGCAAAAACCTAACTTTACCTATAGACAGGGTAAGTCGGGTATCGTATCCACGAAGAGCATGTGGTTAGTGTTACAGGTTTTATCTGATTATTTAACTAAATTAAACTAAAAAGCTAAGAAGTGTAAAAATTGATTTTTGATTTTTAAATAAATAATATGAAACAAAAATAACTATGAATTAAAAATATGATCACACCTAGGGTTCAGGTTTACAAAATCCTAACAATTCTTAATTATTTAACTAGGACGTCCCTAAGGGGGACGGTGCGAAGGATTAGTCTGTGATAGCCCGAGTTCTAACTTAAGTGGTTATAACGTGCGAGTTATCGGGTTCATTCACAATTAAGGGTTGTGACGTGTGAACCTTTTACAAAAACTAACCCAGACTCGATTTACCAACTAAACCGATCCTAGGGTCCATAAACAATAAAAAAAATTCAATCCAAGATTCAATAAACCCTACACCCAGATATGATCAATAGTAAATTAGCCAATCATGATAATAAACAACTTAAATTCTGTCACAATCAAATTGTTCATCACAATTAATCAACCAAAATAACTAATAGCATTCAACAAAAATTAATCTATACAAAATAACTAAAAAGAACTCCCCTTAATCTAATGATGATTTGATTCGATGTCAAGAAACCAAGAACCACTGATTGCCGTTCACTTTGAGATACCAGCAGGCAAGCAGCCAAGGAGGCTGCTGCCTTTTTCCAAGCCGCCGTTCCGTCACTCTGATCGTCGAACCCCCGTAATCTCTTCCGAATTGCACCTTTAATTGATGAATTTCTTTGCGATGTGGGCTCTAAGCCCAATTCCCTTTTCTTTAATTTGTTTTCTCGTTCCTTCAGCCCAAGTCCACATGTTTGTTTTTTCCAAAATATTTTTTTATTATGCTCCACGTTGACCTCGAATTCACAAATTGTCATCCATTGTTCTTTATTTGTTTTATTTCTGTTGATGCTTCACAAGACCACAAAAACAAGTTGAGCTA
>JBCNJP010011844.1:0-14840 GCA_039602395.1 Deinandra increscens subsp. villosa
CACGCGTTCTTCGAAGAACCGGTCACGATCACGGTCAACACGCGTTCTTCGAAGAACCGGTCGTGGGACGGAGCTCGAAGCCACTAACTCGTTTACAACTTTGACACATGCCGAAATTACCTCATCCTCTTCTTCGTCGTTGAAGTTCTAGAGGTATGATGATGATGATGACACGGGTGAACCCATTTTATTGTGTGATTTGTAAAAGAAAAGAATGTGTAGAAGGAGAAAAGAAGAGAGTGTGTATTTTTTTTTGAAATGGAAGATATATATATATATATATATATATGTATATATATATATATATATATATATATATATATAGTATATGATGGATAAAAAGAAAAAAAATATTAATGTGGTTTGAATTTCTTGAACAAGTTGGGGGCGTGATGAGGATGACGCTGCCGGATGAATTTGAGCAACATAGCGCCCCGAGGGGTGCCCAGGGGCGCTATGAGGGGCGCGATGGTGGGTTTTTTTGGGCTATAACGCCCGATTACACACAGCCGTATCCATATTCTTAAGATATAAATGAGTGATATAAATTATTCCCTCCATAAAATTATCAACTTTGGTAAGTTCAATTACCATTTTGCCTCCTTTTCGGTCATATTTACTATTATTTTATTTGTTTATTTTCAGCATTATATCACTTGTCATATTTACTATTATGCCATTTTTTTTTTACCTTTTTGTCATTTGTTTTTTTTGATATCCATATGCTAAGAGTTTAGCACATAAGTTTGTGGTGTAACGGAGACACTCGTGTAACATAACTTTTAAGTCATAAGTTCAACACTTTGAGCATTCGAATTCTAATTTTAACATTGTAACATCTTTTTCTATTTGCGATTGAGTCGTTTGAGCTTGAGACACGAGTTGGTGTTTTCTGGTGTTGTAACATGTACACATAGATTTCCTTATGTACAGTCTTGTAACATAGTTTTTTGTTTGAAGCATTCTGATCATTACACGTTTTTTTATTTGTTTTTTTATCTCCATCAATTTTCTTTACGTACCATTATACAATACGACGATCAGGGCGAAGCTAATTGGGGACCAGGGGGGTCCCATGCACCACCTTAACATTTTTAAATTTTTTTATGTGTGTTACTTCTAAAAAATCTCATAAGCCCTTGTTAAACTTAAAAAACCTTTAGTCAATTACCTAACTAAATACATATTATATCATTTAGCCTGTTATCTAATTATACACCACTATATAAATACAAAGTAATAAAAACCTAATTACCTAACAAAATACCCTTATACCCATTTAAAGAAAAACCCTTTTGGAATCTTGATCGCCGATAAAAAATCGGAATACCCAATTGCCTTATACTTAATACATATTTCAGTGCTCCACCGCTCCACGTCTCACGGAATCTTTGTCACACCTCCAATTTTCACTAACGGAGTATAACCGTGTGGGGTGTGATCCAGACCAGGATCCCAAACTTCAGTTGCAACCAAACCATAACGGAGTTTATAAGTTAACATAAAACTTAAGTTACAGACCAAAAAGTAAGTTTAACAGTTCAGCGGAAGCATAATTAAAGTTTATAGTTAGGTTTTCAAAATGATAAGTTTAATGTCTGAATACATAAATCCCAAGTGAAAATAGTAACGTGTACTGCCGCCGCCCGTGCTGTCCGTGATCCATCTAGCGACCTGAAAAGCATTCAACAATCAAGTGTCAGCCAAGGTTGGTGAGTTCACTAGAGCGGTCTACACGTCACATGTAGACCAAATGTATATGAATAAAGAAAGGTAAAACACAATCATTAATCATAAGACCAGTAAAATTCCATATCGTAGGTAGCTAGCCTATAGTTATGTCCACCTGAATTGTTCTTAACCGAAGCTGACAATGTTTTGATAGGGGGGGTACCTATGAACCTTGCCTTCTCGTGTCTATCCGGATCACGGTGGGTAAGCTAACATTGATCTCAGTTCGACCGCCAGTCAGGAGGGTGCATCCCGTGCATCGCTAAGCGGGGGTGTCAATGCCCAGTAGTACTACTCAATATTACCTCGCTAATGTATTAAACGGCCCGAAAGTAAGGACTTTTTGTATTAAAAGCAATTCAGTGCAACATGTGATATTTTGTCGGAAAGTTACTCAAGTAAAGAAATACCTTTACCGTTGGGTTGCCATCCTTCATCGGATGCAACTACCTTTGCGTTATCATCCTAAACCGGATATAAAAATAATAGTATGTGAAACTCACCTTAGGGTGCACTAGTACTCAGCACTTGGTTCAACAGGTTGGTCAAAGTCAACCTATTCGGATAAATATGGCCTAATAAAATTAGAAGGTGTCGCTAGGACGAAATTAGCACATAAGCACCTAAACATGTTTCATGCGGTCATACAAGTCACACAATGCACATACAAGCCCCAAATTGGGAGAAAATCAAGAAATTGCAATTTAAGTCAAAGTTGACCCAGAAGGTCAAACCTCAAGCACTTAACTAGTGGCATGATTAAAATCCACAATACTTGGAATTAAGTTCTTAAATTTTACAGGCATATACTACATAACAATTAGGATTTGTTGTAAAAAGAATCAAGTAAAAATCTTGAGAAACGAAGAAGTTATGCACATCGGAAGTTGGCACTTTTTGACATTTAGCAAACTAGTTAAAGGAAATGAAAACTTGCATAACTCATTCAAAATTTGGAATTTAAACATCAAATTCTCCAGATCCTACATTTAACATATAAACATCAATTTTAAGTAGCAAGCACACCATTAAAACAAGGTTTACATGCCCAACCATTTTGAAAAGTTCACTTTTTACTAAATTGGACAGCTTTGAGTACCCAACTTGCAGTAGTGTTTTGAGTGACCAAACGGAGGTCTTAGAAAGTGTGCGAGTAGCCGTTGTAAAGCTAAGACATCCTACTTTACTAGGGAAAAAGAATCAAACAGTTTAGAGCAAAATTGAGCAAGTTATGGCTGCTGCAAGTTGACCCAAAATTCTGGTCAAAGCTGTTAGAAATTCCAAGTTTGCAAAAGTCTAGCATTTCAATTTTTATGCTATCATATGGCTATCCAACATACACAAGCACAATTGTAATCACCATAACATGTAAATTCTGATCTTAACATGATCATACCATATCCATATCAAAATCTCATCAAGTAGCTAGCATTTAAGCACATTGCATCCAAAACTCATAACCAAACACCTACTCAAACTTAAGAACACATGGAGCACATTTTGGGGGCCAATTTCCAGATTCAATACCCATCTAAATTCTGACCCAAAACTAAAGTTCACATAATCTAACCTAACACTTGAACCATGAGCACAAAAGTACCACATTTAGCACATAACACTCAAGAACACACATGCAACTAACAAATTTCGAATTTCAAGAGTTAGGGCTTACAAGATTTGGGGAAAAATCGCAGGTAAGATGAGAGTGGAAGAAGGAGAAGCTTCCTTGTGTGATCTTGTGCCTTGTAGAAGCTTGTAAACTCCAATTTCTTGATCCTAGAAGCTTGATTTCTCGAAGTTAGCTAGTTTGTTTAAGTGGATGTTCTTGAACCGTGAAGGAGGGATGAAGGGGAAGAGAATGCGTGAATGGGTGTGGGGGAGGGGATTATGAGCATATTTTCTTTTAAAAGAAATTACATGTTTGGCCCCTACACTTTTATTTTAAACATAACAAGCATAAAACTCATTTTAAGTGGGTTTTTACTAAAAGCTTTTAAAGTAAACATTCTAAAAATGTTTCTAAGTGTTTTTAAATTATTTAACATGAAATGTTTAGTCGGGTTGCATAAATTTACCATTTATACACAAAAATCCAAATTTACACACGAAGCCCGGTTTTACCCGAAAACGCGAAATTTTCAAATAACACATAATGTCACGAAACGAATTCACGAAACAAGTTACTAACACCAATTAGCAATTAAACATGAACAATATTCACTTATTCAATTAAGGGGTCTCGGTTTCACTAACGGGACTAACGGAACTAACGGAAAAACTTAACAGAGTTAACTTGGGAAGTTGCAGTTGTCACAGCCTCCCCATGTTTAGGAATTTTCGTCCTGAAAATTAGCTAGTACCTTGGGTTGATGCGGAGGCTTGATCAAACAGGTGAGGATACTTCTTTCTCATCTGGTCTTGTCGTTCCCACGTGAACTCCGATCCACGTTTTGAATGCCATCGGACTTTGACAATTGGGATTTTGCTTCGCTTCAATGCTTTCTCCTCGCGTCCCATTATCTCAACGGGTTGTTCTATAAATCGGAGTTGTTCGTCGATGTGGAGCTCCTCGAGTGGAACTATTAGAGTGTCATCGGCCAGACACTTCTTCAGATTTGAAACGTGAAACACGTTATGTACACCATCCAGCTCAGGTGGCAAGTCCAAACGATACGCCACCGTTCCAATCTTTTCTGTTATCGGGAAGGGTCCTATATAGCGGGGGTTTCTGATTTGTACGATCTGTTCCATTTTCTCGTACACCATCTCCGGTTTAGTAAGTTGGCTATCACCGACTTCAGCCCAACAGACCGGTGATCTACACTTCCGTCCATAGAGAGCCTCAAAGGGAGCGGCTCCAATACTGGAATGGTAGATGTTGTTGTAGGAGAACTCGACTAGTGCCAAGTGAGTTTCCCAGTTCTTTCCAAAATCCATTACACACGCTCGGAGCATATCCTCAAGGGTCTGGATTGTGCGTTCAGTTTGGCCGTTTGTCTGCGGATGGTATGCGGTACTCATATCCAAACGAGTACCTAGGGCTGATTGTAATGATCTCCAAAAGTGTGAAGTAAATCTGGGGTCTCGATCGGAGATAATAGACAAGGGCACTCCGTGGAGCTTGACGATCTCATCAATGTAGATTTGTGCTAACTTGTCAGTCTTATCACTTTCCTTGAGGGCTATGAAATGGGCGGATTTCGTTAATCTATCCACAATGACCCAAATCATGTCATTTCCACGAGGTGTACGGGGCAGTCCCATGATGAAATCCATGGATATTTCCTCCCATTTCCATTCAGGAATCGTCGGTTGCTGCAGTAGTCCTGGAGGCTTACGATGTTCTGCTTTGACCTTCGAGCATGTCAAACACTTGCTGACATATGTAGCAATGTCAACCTTCATTTTGGGCCACCAGTATAATCCGTTCAGATCTTGGTACATTTTATCCAAACCGGGATGGACCGAATATCGAGACTTATGAGCTTCGTCCATCACCAGCTCTCGAAGATTTTCGTGAAGAGGCACCCAAATACGATCTTTGTAGTAGCGGAGTCCATCCGACTTAACCTCCGAAGTTCCATCTATGACATGTAAGGATTTAGACTCGTAGTTTTCCCCTTTCAAAGCTTCCTTCTGGGCATCCCGAATTCTATCCGGTAATTCTGCATGAATCGTGAGTTGTAGAGCTCGAACCCTTCTAGGTTTTGAATGTTCTTTTCTGCTTAATGCGTCGGCCACAATGTTGGCCTTACCCGGGTGATACTTTATCGCCAAGTCGTAGTCGTTAAGAACTTCAACCCACCTACGCTGTCTCATGTTGAGATCTTTCTGTCCCATTATATGCTGGAGGCTTTTATGATCGGTGAATATCGTGCACCTGGTACCGTACAGGTAGTGTCTCCAAAACTTTAAGGCGAATACAACAGCTCCCAACTCCAGATCATGCGTTGTGTAATTCTTTTCGTAAGACTTTAACTGCCTTGACCCGTAAGCGATGACTTTTCCTCTTTGCATTAAAACACATCCAAGTCCTTGGAGTGAAGCGTCACAATAGACCTCGAAGTCGTCAACACCATCCGGTAGAGATAATATAGGCGCGGTACAGAGTTTTTCTTTTAAAGTCTGAAAAGTTGTTTCTTCTTTTTCACCCCATCGGTACTGAACACCTTTACGCGTAAGAGCGGTTAGCGGTTGGGCTATCTGTGAGAATCCCTTAATAAAACGACGGTAGTAGCCCGCTAACCCTAAAAATTGTCGAATTTCCGTTGGTGCTCGTGGTGTAGACCAATTCCTGATCGCCTCTACTTTGGCTGGGTCAACATGAACACCTTGCTCGTTGACGATGTGGCCCAGAAATTGAACTTCTCGGATCCAGAAGTCACATTTGGAGAATTTGGCGTAGAGTTGCTTCTTCCTTAACAACTCTAATATTAACTGCAGGTGTTCCTCGTGTTCTTCTTTCGTCCTTGAGTAAACGAGTATGTCGTCGATGAAAACATTTACGAACTGATCTAGGTAAGGTTTGCACACGCGGTTCATGAGGTCCATGAACACCGCCGGTGCGTTCGTTAAGCCGAAAGGCATGACTAGGAACTCGTAATGACCGTAGCGCGTTCGGAAAGCCGTCTTTGAAATGTCCTCCTCGCGGACTCTGAGTTGATGATACCCGGACCTTAAGTCAATTTTTGAGAAGTAACTGGATCCTTGTAGTTGGTCGAAGAGGTCGTCGATCCGAGGGAGAGGATATCGGTTCTTGATAGTGACTTTGTTGAGCTCGCGGTAATCTATGCACATCCTGAACGTCCCGTCTTTCTTTTTGACGAATAAAACTGGCGCGCCCCATGGCGATGAGTTAGGCCTGATAAAACCTTATTTAACAGCTCTTGCAGTTGAATGGATAACTCATGTAATTCGTTCACCGCCAAACGGTACGGAGCTCGGGCAACCGGAGCTGCACCGGGGAAAAGATCGATTCCGAACTCGACTTGTCGATGATGAGGTAGATCAGGTAATTCTTCCGGGAATACATTGGGGAAATCGCGAACTATCGGAAAATCTTCAATTTTCTTCTCTACGAGGTTTTGATCCGTAGCCGTTGCCAGAACGACCACGTGTCCTTTCCGAAGGTACTTCTGTGCCTTGAGATATGATGTAATTCCGGAGACAGTACTTCCCTTCTCACCCTGAATCGAGAGTACTTCTCCGTTTGCGAAGGGTATACGTATGACTTTTTCTCGACAAACGAGTTCTGCGTGGTGCATGGAAAACCAGGCCATACCAATTATTACGTCGAAGCTAACGATTGAAAAAAGGCATCAAATCTACATCAAACTTACGACCTGAAAGTTCTAAGGTACAATCCTTGATTATATGTGTTGCATCAATAAGCTTACCGTTAGCTAGTTCAACGGTGTACTTAACTCCTAGGGGTTCCATCTTGGCCTTTATCAATTTGCAAAACTTAGTTGAAATGAAACTTTTCTCGGCACCCGAATCAAATAACACATTCGCAAAGTAGTTGTTGAGGAGGAACTTACCAGTAATCACGTTAGCGTCTTCCTTAGCTTCACCGGAACCCATGACAAAAGCTCGTCCGCGACCACCATTTCCCCCGTTTCCATTACCACCACCATTGTTGTTGTTGTTGTTGTGGCGGTTGTTGTTGTTGTTATTGTTTCCACCTTTCTTCAGCTGAGGGCAATCTTTCCTCACGTGCCCCGGTTTCCCGCACTCAAAACACCCACGAGGGCCTTCATTCTTCTACTTAGGTCGATTCAACATGTCACCCCAACAATTTTTGGCAACATGTCCCATTTTACCACACCGCTCGCACGTTGGTCGGTTACAATCACCATTATGGTGTGTGTTACACTTGTTACAATAGGGTGAGCTTCCCTTATACATGTTGGAACCCTGCCCACTGCTACCTTGTCGGCTTTGGTTGCCACCGCCACCGCTGTTACCGTAACCCCCTTTGGAGTTACCAAATTTCTTGGTCTGATTCTGGGAGTTTGAAGACCTCCCGGTGTTGTTGCCAGAATTCGTGAGGTTACTTGGTTCCTCATCTCTCTGTCTCTTCCCATCTAGGGCAACTTTTGGGGCTTTCCTTGGTGGCAAAGTTCCTTGAGCCACCGCCTGATCAGTCAGTTTGTGCGCCAGCCGGATTGCATGTCGCACATAAGTGGGATTAGATGAGGTCACCATGCCCTTGATTTGTGGAACCAGTCCTTCCACATACAACTCAACTCGTTTATATTCAACATCCACCATTGTCGGACAGAGTCGAGAATAGGCTTGGTAACGAGTGGTGTACTCCTCTATCTCTGAGCCCTCCATTTTGGAGTTCCCAAATTCCACTTCCAGTCTTCTGACTTGATCACGAGGGCAATACTCCTCCATGATTGCTTCCCTGAATTCTTGCCACGTCATGGCGTTAGCTTCATTGAGTCCCAACATATGAAATTGAGCATTCCACCATGTTAGCGCGGAATCCTCAAGGGTACCAGTAGCATACTTCACCTTATCCCCTTCCGGGCAATTACACATCGAAAACACTTTCTCTGACTTCTCGAGCCATCTAAGCAGGCCCACAGCACCTTCGTCACCCTTAAATACCATTGGCTTGCAATACATGTAGGCTTTGAATGAGCATTGCGGCGGTTGTCCTTGGAAATGTTGCTGAGCGGCTGCTAGGGCTGCTGCAACCCCTTGATTAATCATATTCTGAACCTGTGCAGCAGTAAAGGTTCCTGGGTTGGTTTCGGGATCTCTCCGTGGAGGCATGATTTCTAGCAAATCAATGCAAAACTTCCAAAGGTTAGTATACTCAAAACTAGAAAGTTGCTAAGTTCCGTTAGGTGTTGCATACAAGTACAATTCACATAAAACATTCATTTACATGAACAGTGTATTCTAAGTTGTAACGCGGTAGTAATAGTGTTAAGAACATGTAAACACGTAGTACAAGTTATGTTTGCATCACAGACTAAAAGCAATATTATATCATCCATACAAGTTCGCTAAGAACAAACTGAAGTCCGCTAAGCACACAACAAGTCCGCTAAGAACATAACAAATTCGCTAAGCATATGAGAAGTTCGCTAAGCATATAACAAGTTCGCTAAGCATATAAGAAGTCCGCTAAGAAGCCAAACAAGTTCGCTAAGAAGAATAATCAAGTTCGCTAGCTGGAAGTTCGCTAAGAACAAAGGTTCAAGTTCGCTAACAGAAGTTCACTAGGAAGGATTCAAGTTTGCTAAGAATAATGTGAAGTTCGCTAAGAAGAGTTACCAAATCCGCTAAGAAGGATGTAACAAGTTCGCTAAGGTTATACTTAGAAAAATTTTCTAACTCAGAAATTTCTAAGCCTCGGGAAAGAAAAATTTTCTACCCAAAATTCCAATATCTGCACTGACATCAGACAGGAATCCTAAATGAGGATCATCTTCAGCACGCGGGGCAGTACTCTTGGGGAATGGGTTGTAACCAAAGTTTTCAAAAACAGTTATAGTTCAGAAATTTTTTCTTTTAAAATGTTCTGGTTCGCTGTAACTAAGGGCTCTGATACCAATCTGTCACACCCCCAATTTCCACTAACGGAGTATAACCGTGTGGGGTGTGATCCAGACCAGGATCCCAGACTTCAGTTGCAACCAAACCATAACGGAGTTTATAAGTTAACATAAAACTTAAGTTACAGACCAAAAAGTAAGTTTAACAGTTCAGCGGAAGCATAATTAAAGTTTACAGTTAGGTTTTCAAAATGATAAGTTTAATGTCTGAATACATAAATCCCAAGTGAAAATAGTAACGTGTACTGCCGCCGCCCGTGCTGTCCGTGATCCATCTAGCGACCTGAAAAGCATTCAACAATTAAGTGTCAGCCAAGGCTGGTGAGTTCACTAAAGCGGTCTACACGTCACATGTAGACCAAATGTATATGAATAAAGAAAGGTAAAACACAATCATTAATCATAAGACCAGTAAAATTCCATATCGTAGGTAGCTAGCCTATAGTTATGTCCACCTGAATTGTTCGTAACCGAAGCTGACAATGTTTTGATAGGGGGGTACCTATGAACCTTGCCTTCCCGTGTCTATCCGGATCACGGTGGGTAGGCTAACATTGATCTCAGTCCGACCGCCAGTCGGGAGGGTGCATCTCGTGCACCGCTTAGCGGGGGTGTCAATGCCCAGTAGTACTACTCAATATTACCTCGCTACTGTATATTAACGGCCCAAAAGTAAGGACTTTTTGTATTAAAAGCAATTCAGTACAACATGTGATATTTTATCGGAAAGTTACTCAAGTAAAGAAATACCTTTACCGTTGGGTTGCCATCCTTCACCGGATGCAACTACCTTTGCGTTATCATCCTAAACCGGATATAACAATAATAGTATGTGAAACTCACTTTAGGGTGCCCTAGTACTCAGCACTTGGTTCAACAGGTTGGTCAAAGTCAACCTATTCGGATAAATATGGCCTAATAAAATTAGAAGGTGTCGCTAGGACGAAATTAGCACATAAGCACCTAAACATGTTTCATGCGGTCATACAAGTCACACAATGCACATACAAGCCCCAAATTGGGAGAAAATCAAGAAATTGCAATTTAAGTCAAAGTTGACCCAGAAGGTCAAACCTCAAGCACTTAACTAGTGGCATGACTAAAATCCACAATACTTGGAATTAGGTTCTTAAATTTTACAGGCATATACTACATAACAATTAGGATTTCTTGCAAAAAGAATCAAGTAAAAACCTTGAGAAACGAATAAGTTATGCACATCGGAAGTTGGCACTTTTTGACATTTAGCAAACTAGTTAAAGGAAATGAAAACTTGCATAACTCATTCAAAATTTGGAATTTAAACATCAAATTCTCCAGATCCTACATTTAACATATAAACATCAATTTTAAGTAGCAAGCACACCATTAAAACAAGGTTTACATGCCCAACCATTTTGAAAAGTTCACTTTTTACTAAATTGGACAGCTTTGAGTACCCAACTTGCAGTAGTGGTTTGAGTGACCAAACGGAGGTCTTAGAAAGTGTGCGAGTAGCCGTTGTAAAGCTAAGACATCCTACTTTACTAGGGAAAAAGAATCAAACAGTTTAGAGCAAAAATGAGCAAGTTATGGCTGCTGCAAGTTGACCCAAAATTCTGGTCAAAGCTGTTAGAAATTCCAAGTTTGCAAAAGTCTAGCATTTCAATTTTTATGCTATCACATGGCTATCCAACATACACAAGCACAATTATAATCACCATAACATGTAAATTATGATCTTAACATGATCATACCATATCCATATCAAAATCTCATCAAGTAGCTAGCATTTAAGCACATTGCATCCAAAACTCATAACCAAACACCTACTCAAACTTAAGAACACATGGAGCACATTTTGGGGGCCAATTTCCAGATTCAATACCCATCTAAATTCTGACCCAAAACTAAAGTTCACATAATCTAACCTAACACTTGAACCATGAGCACAAAAGTACCATATTTAGCACATAACACTCAAGAACACACATGCAACTAACAAATTTCGAATTTCAAGAGTTAGGACTTACAAGATCTAGGGAAAAATCGCAGGTAAGATGAGAGGGGAAGAAGGAGAAGCTTCCTTGTGTGATCTTGTGCCTTGTAGAAGCTTGTAAACTCCAATTTCTTGATCCTAGAAGCTTGATTTCTCGAAGTTAGCTAGTTTGTTTAAGTGGATGTTCTTGAACCGTGAAGGAGGGATGAAGGGGAAGAGAATGCGTGAATGGGTGTGGGGGAGGGGATTATGAGCATATTTTCTTTTAAAAGAAATTACATGTTTGGCCCCTACACTTTTATTTTAAACATAACAAGCATAAAACTCATTTTAAGTGGGTTTTTTACTAAAAGCTTTTAAAGTAAACATTCTAAAAATGTTTCTAAGTGTTTTTAAATTATTTAACATGAAATGTTTAGTCGGGTTGCATAAATTTACCATTTATACACAAAAATCCAAATTTACACACAAAGCCCGGTTTTACCCGAAAACGTGAAATTTTCAAATAACACATAATGTCACGAAACGAATTCACGAAACAAGTTACTAACACCAATTAGCAATTAAACATGAACAATATTCACTTATTCAATTAAGGGGTCTCGGTTTCGCTAACGGGACTAGCGGAACTAACGGAAAAACTTAACGGAGTTAACTTGGGAAGTTGCAGTTGTCACAATCTTAATCGCCCATCGGAATTGGGAAGTGGTCGGTCACAAGTGGGCGAACTCTACTATTAGCATTAATGCAACTTTGCATTAGTTTGTACTTATCTAATAAAATCGTAATTACAACCTTTTTTTTCTTATATATGAAGGTTGGAAGGTTTGATTTTTGTCTTTCATAAAACAACGGTTACAACTCAACATGAAGTACAAGGGAGGCGGGCAACAAGTTGCGCCGCCAGCCCCTTCTAAATATCAAAGTCTAACAGAGTGAATACCACATTCAAACCCCTAGGAGTCGCCACATTCCCATGCATAACCTTCTGGATGCGACTCAAAGTGTCAACAACTTCGGAAGCAAGGTAGCCGAATGTATCAAACGTAAAAGGAACGAACACATGTTGATTCACCAGACCCGCTTCCTCATGTTTGCGCACCTTCCCTGCTGCGGCATTCGTGGCAGCCTGGCCTGCCCGAAACCCATAGCCCTTGAGTCCCACGAGAGGGGAAACCCCAGTAAGGTCGACACATGCGTGCTTCCCGTTCTTCCACCCAAAAACAAGGATGTCCGCTGGACGAAGGGAGGAACGCCCATCCAAAGGGTCCGACAGAAAATTAACCGGGGCTTCCTTCTTCGCACATATCTCGGCTCTTTTGAAGATATCAAATAAAACGTCCCGAACCAGATCATATCGGTATTTGAAACGGGGGAGCTCCTTGTAATGGACCGCTTGTTCCCCATAAGCATCCAAGCATGCCTTGCTACATACTGGACATCTCTCATCACTAGGGTACAGGGGGATCATAATCCGATATTTAAGAATTGCCTGGTATTCGACTGGCGTCATGTGCTGCCACGACACCAAAATTTGATCGATGGCGAAGGGTCGATCAAAGATAAAGAGAATATGATCCTATTAACCAAGACTAGCAATGGAAATTAGGGTGTCGAACCACAAAGAATTAGTGGTTGGTAGTGGTACAAAGTTGACTAGCATGCATCATTAATGTAAAATTGATGATTGATTTTTGTTGTAAATTACTTTAATAACAAACACTCGATAGAAATTAAGATTCAATAAATTAAAGATGAACACATCTAGGTTTAGGTTTGCTAACACAACCGGTAATTCTAATATCTCAATCAAATTCAGAAAGTTACATAGACATAACTCTAATCAACATATGTGAATGAACGATGAATGACATGACGCTGCAATCGTATAGTCAATCCAATAACGAATGAGACCGATATGGTATCTTACAAGAAGTGATCAAGTCAAACATCAATAAATAACCATGACACAACAATTGTATAGCCAAACTATTAACGAATGGAACCGATAAAGAAGTCTACACAAAGTGATCTTAGATCATAAGTTTTACACAATCAAACACATATGTCAATCACATAAGACACCAAATTCACCAAGTGATTCGATAAACACAAGTATTTCATGTCTAAACTAGATGAGAACTAGAATTGAACAAGTTGGTAACACAAACCCTACACCTGGATGTGATCATGGGTGAATTAGCCACACATGACGATGAATCGATGCATAATCATGAATTCGGGAGATGATTTCGGTTGAGGAATCCTTCAAGATGCTTTGTCACTAAGTTTTGAAGTGTCTCCTAGTTGTATTTTGCTTCCCTAGGCCGAAAGTTATCAGAAAATGACGAAAAGATTCAGTTTTAATCGTCCAAAACTGCCTAAAATCGAGAGGGAACCGTCGCGGTGCGTATGATACGCAGGTCGGCGTATCATACGCTGGGTCTGAAAGCTCTTACGCTCATTGTACTGACTACGCAACATCATACGCACATTTTTTAGACCAGAGGGGCGTATCATACGCAGTGCCCAGTTTCAACTTCGGTTTTCTTCTTCGTTTTGATGCGTATCTCCCAATTTCTTGACTAGTATGCATTCCCAGGTCTTATGTACATTCTTTTTACTCATAACCTGCATGTAAAAGTCTCACAACGTAACATGATTCGAGATAAAACACAACTAATTACATGTATTTGGACACGAAATCATTAAACAATATGTGACTACAACAGAGGGCGAGGAGGAAATCCTAAGCATGTGGTTGGCGAAGACATTCCCACACCGCTTTTTCTCTGGCTGTCATCCCGAAGGCAACTTCCATTTCTTGCACGATTTTACTAAAAATGACATTCGTCAAAACATGTTGGGCTTTGGGTGGGGCGGTGTCTTTGTTAGAGAAACCGCTAAAGTCAAAGCCCGGAAGTAAGTCACGGAGACCAGCCAGCGCGTCCGTGTATGCCGAGTCCATAGTACATACCCCACACTCCCGGAGGATGTGGTCCTGGAGCCCCCAGGATTTGGCCCTCGAGGCCACGAAAGCATAGGAGGAGACCTCGACAGCCGAGTAGACCCCAAACCCCCCATGCTTGATTGGCAAGGAGGCAACCCTCCATTGGAGGTCCCCAAAGAAAGGCCCCCGCTCACGACAATATCTTCAACGGCCGCACGAAGATATTTTTTTTAGTTCCGTCCTTACCGACGATTTTATGTGTCAAACATTATCTTAATGACAACGAACGAATAGGAAATCTAGTATACAATAACAAAAAAAGAAGAGTAAATTACGGATTTCGTCCTTGTGGTTTGTACGAATTTCACATATAGTCCTTAGTTTTTATTTATTACGGATATGGTCCCAACCTTTTGATAAACCGTTGCGGATATCGTCCTTCTGTCTAACTTCTGTTAAAAAGATCTGTTAACTTTTTAAAAATTCCTATTATGTCCCTGCCATTTTATTTAATTAAATAATTTATAACCCCCAACCCCCTGTTACCTCTCTACCAACCCCTTCTCCCTTCGTCATTATCGACCGACCAATCCACGACGGAGAAGGC
>JBCNJP010011845.1:0-14836 GCA_039602395.1 Deinandra increscens subsp. villosa
TTTTAATTAAAATGACGTGAACCTTTTTTTTTATGATGGAGTGTTTAATTTGACTTATTTATTATTAATAATATTAGTAATACTATTAATATTATTATTAATAAAAAAGTCATGTAACTATTACCTTGTTATTGTATATAATAATTTAATTCAAAAGACATGTAATTATTAGATCATAATTAATGTACTTTTTGACTAAAAGTTGATAAAGTTGGTATATCTATCATATTATGTTGGTACATTTATCCCCACCCTTTTTCAATATCTATCATATTATGTTGGTACATTTATCCCCAACCAATAGCATCTAGTGGAGTTGGTTGGGGCTTTGGCTTGAGTTTCTAGGGACTTAAGTTCAAACCTCACCAATGACATTATTTGTTTCTTTGGTACCCTCAAAGCTCTTTGGGCTTGGGAAGCTTTTAGCGACCTAGGTTCGAATCTTTGGGGAGGGGGTTTTACCGGTGGCTGCTCGCAGGCCGGGTTTCCCTCGAACTGGGGCAAGGAGGTGGTGTCCTGACTCGCTAGCACCCGCAGACTTGAGACACTCTCGAAGACACTGAGTCATCGTGGTGAGCTAAGCATCGAGGTTCGACTGAGAAATCGCTGTTAAAAAAAGATAGAAAGTTAGAACCACGTGTCGTGTGTACCAGATGGAGGCCAGATGAATTATGGTTGACCCAAAAAAAAAAAAAAGATGAATTCTGGTTGACCCATGACCCAGACTAAGCCCAATATGATGATGATATCCGGCGGGTCCCCCAAAACTCATATTCGCTTTTACTTTCCCGTCTCCTCCATTTTGAAACCCTAACTATCTATCTATACGCATCTCCAGAATCAGATGTCTGCAAATATTCCTTTCGAAATCCAATCGGAAATCATCAAACGTGTTCTCCCTGTCAAATCCTTGCTTCGTTTCAGATCCGTCTCAAAGCAATGGAAATCCCTCATCGACAGCTCCGAATTCATCAGGGATCACAGCGTCAACCAGGCTCATCTTCATCATCTACTGGTATGCTACCAAGTACATTCTGAGTATAAATATGTTTCGATTGTGGATGACGATGATAGTTTCCCCCAACACAAGTTCTCCCCTGTTGTTTCTTCCACTGTTAATCTAGTTAAATATCCCCGTTTGCTCGATTCCTCTCACGGATTGGTGTGTTTGTACGGATGTGAAGCTGATCACAAGATTATTGTTATTTGGAATCCATCAATCAGGAAATCTCTTGGCGTTCGTATAGATCAGTTATCGGGTAGATTAGCCAATTTTGGCTTTGGGGTCTGCCCTAAAACATATGACCCTAAGATTGTAATGATTACTCGCTCGTACCAAATCGAACATGTTACTTGGAAGGCGGAGGTTTTTACATTAAGCTCGGGGGCTTGGAGAAACATATCAATTAATCTGCAATTCTCTACAACAACTGAATTTAAATGTAATAGTCCGGTAGTTGCAGATGGGGTCATTTACTGGGCTACATATGATGCATCAGACGTGGATCGTGATCGGATTATTTCATTTGATTTGATAAGTGAAGAGTTTGGAGAGGTAGACCTTCCGGATAGTTTTGCACGTGGAAATGTGATCTATAAGCTTGACAAGTCTCTTGTTGTGCTTCATTTCGATGATGATGATGATGATAAGTATGAGATGGATTGCGATATATGGATGAGGATGACGAATAATGGGTTTGAAAAGCTGTTCTCTGTTGGTGCTCAAACATTTGATCGTTGCAAACTTTATGGCGTAGTTGGATTTAGGAAAAACGGTCAGCCGATAAGGGAACACCCGTGTGGGGATTACGGTTCTTCAGGAACAACACTTGAAGCTTATGATCCCACAACAAAACATGTCTGTGATCTTGGGATTCATTTAGATTCTGATTCCGCGCATTCCATGATTACCTCATACACGGAATCGCTGCTTATGCTTAATAATCACTCAGATTATATCATTCAAGGATGATGATGATTGCCATGTTTTGTCAGGTATTTGCATTTTGTTGATCTTATGTTTTTTCATATTTCTGTCCTGTTTTGATATATATATTTGGTTATTGCAGTAGAAGCATGGGAAGGATGCATTCTCTACATGGTTCCTTCAGTTATATATATATATATATATATATATATATATATATATATATATATATATATTATTGGCCCTGAAGAAGGCTAACCATTTTTGGAATTACAATGGTTGTTGGATTAGATCAAGTTGCAATGCGGACCTTATAAACAAGTCTATCTTTTCTGATGGTTAGTCTATAGTAATCAATGGTTCCTTTAGTATTTCTTTAGTATTACGTTTCACGGATTGTCATTAGGAACTTTCTACGATAGCTTTAATCAACAAATTATGTGATTTAAGCAATATTGAAGTGGTTATCTGGTATGATAGAACTGAATTTTGTGGGAGCTTCTACCACCAAGTTATCCTACATAATCTTTTATCCTTACTAGTCAAGTAAATTTTACTTGGTAACTTATATTATTATACTATTCTATTGAAAAAAGATTTCTCCAACCATTATGTGAGATTTGACCCAAACTTGTGTTATATAAAGCTGGTCGATTGCAATTAGCACTTTATTCATTTTCTGCTCTGATAGCTTCTTTATACATGTTTACTCTCTTATGACTGTGTCGAGATGGTTCACAGTAGAAAAAACCGGATTGGAAACAAAATATAGTTTGTAGTTAAAAAACCGGATTGGAAACAAAATATAGTTTGTAGTTTGTAACAGGGAATATGAGCCGATTTTGAAAACGGTTTGGTTGAACCCGGTTAGAAAGCGGCTGAACTGTAGTGGTTAAAATTTTTGCAACCATATCCTTTAAGCATATTCAAACCTGACGAGAACCCCCGGTTTCAAATTTGATCCTCGCATACAGCTTTGAGAAATCAGTTTCTGACTAAAATTGACCCTAAATGGAGATTGTATATTCCTACTTTCACTTGTATCAACTTGAAAGAATGGCCTACTAATTCATCTGATGAGGGAGTAGGCTCACTGTTTAGAGTTTTAATTCTGCAAATTAAGCTTATGGTTACTCATATTTTCAAGAATGTTGTTGAATGGTATTTGTTTGATGTGAGTATCTGAATTATTAGACAATATTGCTGCTGGGATGAAGGTATTATTAGTCAAATTTTGGTTCATGATAGATATGCTAGTTGTCACATGATTAAGAAGTCTGTTAATAGTGGTTATGGTGGTTGGACTTGGTTATATTTGTTTGGGGCTTTATATGTTTTTTTGGATATATACTACCACTAGATATCAATTTGGTTGCAAAAGGCTGCAGCTTTATGGAAAATGGGTCAGAGTTGATTGTGTTAGTCAAACTGTTGACTTCAATTGGTTTGGTTTGACATGGAGGTTACTACATCGTATGCTTGATTGGGGATGGTTGACTAGAGATGTGACTATATTGGTCATTTTATTCGATGGTTAATGTTACTAAAAGACTCTTTTGTGAACATAAATAGTTAATATTTCCCCAATTAATCGTTTAAACCGTTTTTGATCGTTTTGGTCTTTACAATTGTCGGCCATTCGAATCTCTAGGTTTTCGTCAGGGTTAGTTTTCTCCTCGTGTGTTGGTGCTCGTTCTTTGTCACCTGCTTAGCTATCAGGTGAGTATTCATTGCCTCATTTTTGTTTTATGTTTTGGGGTGTAACATGTACACTTATCGAATTTTCATACTATATATTTTTTATTTAACTCAAATGCTATTCTTGTTCGTTATTGTGTGTTTTGCTTGTATGTGGACTGCATGCCATATTGCATGTTGTTCTTTTATTATATTTCATGATTATTCGCGTAACATTAACTATAAAAATCCTGGGTTCCAGTATTAGATCTATCGGGGTGACGTCCCACTTGACTTGACCGGTTTTGGCGTCGAGTGATTAGTAACCTAAATGTCAAGATTGGTTTATGCACCACTCAAGTACTTGCTTTATTTCATTACATGTTTTTTCATACTTGTGCATTTCCACGTAAAGTTAGATCGCATTGTTTTCACTTTCATTCTATATTAAACCTATGTTTTACTCACCAACTCTAGTAGTTGATTTTATTATGTTGTACATGTTGCAGGACATAACTGATGCTTTGTTATGGACGCCTAGGACATGCTTTTGGACCTAGATTAATTTTAAAATAAGTTTGTTCGAATATTATTTGTTTAGTTGTATGACATTATGATTAATAAATGACATCTTTAAATACGGTTATTATATTTAGTTGTCTTGAGCATCTGGAGAATCATCATGCCCCAACGTGTTTCGTCGTTGGTTGGGGTGTGACAGAGACTATTTGTATGATTTAACAAAACTAATAAATAAATAAATTAACTAATTAAAAACTATCCCCCAAATAGTATAATAATAAATAAAAAATTGCACCAAAATTATTAACCACGTACCGCTGTGGCTTATCCAAACTAGTAGCTTCTCCCCAGATCTCACATTTCTCATAACCATCGTTTGTCATGCTAAGACCCCTAGCATTAAACTATAGGTATGAAACCTTTGACTCGTTTTCCATTCTCATATCGTTTAAGTGTTCATCCAAGAAAAACGACAAAACATCGAGTTTTAATGAAAAGTGTTTATATAAACAAAAGTGGTTTTCAAATCTTGAATATGTTAAGAGTAGATGACATGCATGCATGATGTAGATATCATGCATTTTGATATTGAACTAATGAGATGATGAGTATGTTACTTAAAAATCACAAGTGTTATGAAACTACCATAGTTTTGGTGGTTTATATATATATATATATATATATATATATATATATATATATATATATATATATATATATAGGGTTAGGTTCAAATGAGAACTTTTTGTTTTGAGAACTTTTGAGAACTAAATCTCAACCACACATTTCAAAGGGACCACTACAATTCATGGGAGGGGGAGATACATGTAAATAAACTTGTGGCTCAAATTAGTTCTTTTTAGTTCTCAAATCAAATTGGTTCTCAAATGATCCTCTCCTATATATATATATAGGGAGAGGATCATTTGAGAACCAATTTGATTTGAGTACTAAAAAGATCTAATTTGAGCCACAAGTTTATTACATGTATCCCCCTCCCATGAATTGTAGTTGTCCCTCCCTGAAATTTGTGGTTGAGATTTAGTTCTCAAAAGTTCTCAAAATAAAAAGTTCTCATTTGAACCTAACCCTATATATATATATATATATATATATATATATATATATATATATATATATATATATATATATATATATAGGGTGAGGTTCATTGTAGACACCCCCATAAGTGTAGACATGTAGACACCCTATTTCACATGTGAAATTACTTTATTTCACATGTGTTTTCACATGTGAAATTTTCTGAACAATAAGAAAAAAGAAAAAAAGAAAAAAGAAAATTAATCACAACCATTAGATCAAGAGATCTAATGGTGAAAAGGGTGTCTACCTGTCTACACTTATGGGGGTGTCTACAATGAACTTTTCACTATATATATATATATATATATATATATATATATATATAGGTAGACGCTCAAACGAGAACTTAAAAAATACGAGAACTGCGAGAACCAATCTGGACCACACATTTTTTTTTTATTTGATATTAATTTTTATTTTAAGGACATGATTGTAATTTACACCAAATTAAATATTCAAATTCCTAATTATTAGGTAACTGTCAAATTAAAATTCATATTCAAGGATACCACGATTCCAAAACCACCGCATTCTTTTTCTGCACAAAATTAAGCCATCAACAAATTGATTCCGAGATCCGATCCAAGAACTCGACTGTTATGTCATCCTCCGGTCAGATCCCGTCTGTGAAGGTGACAACGATGAAGGAGCGATCAAAGTTTACTGCCGGCGACTTTATCACGTGTTACAAAAGTCTCACTCACGATCATATCCCTGCAGCTACTCAGGTTGTGTGCCACCGTGGGATCCATAAACGCCGACGAGTTACCACTACATGACCCGACACGTGTTGAGCAATCAGCGAAGTTCAGCCTGGAAGACCATACGGTGAAGAACGTCGTCATCAACGCGGTAAGTGTTGAATATCTTCTGTTCACATTTATTAAACATGCGGCATTGGGAATGTGTGGCGTCGGTTGGGCAACTTTTTTTTTTAGTCGGTTTATGATGAGAAGTTCGGATTGGTATTCTTTTCTTTGGCCTCTCAGGTGGAAGTTAATTTGTGTATAATGGTGGCTTGAGGTGGAGTATGTATGCGAGTCATACTCCGTGAATGGGTGGCTTGTGGTGTTTTAGTAAATTTGCCAGCAATGGGGGCTGGAATTGAATGACAATTTATAAGATTGGTCAATTGGGTAAAGGTTGTTCTAATAAATTTGCCAGCAGAGTTTTATGAAAGTTTCTCCTGATTGGTCTGAGGTCAAATTTCTGGCTCGGGGTCGACTTTTTTTTTCTCTTTTTCTCTTTGTTTTCGTGATGTAGCGTTCTTCTTTGTAAATTTCCTTATGCATATTGTATCACTTCAATTGTAATATTAAATTTATATTGTTTTGCATAAATGCATCTACACATATGCATAACTGCATCTACACATGTGCATATATGCATAATTGACTACATATCTATACATGAACGTCTACTATGAATTGTGTGAAAATGAATTAGAATCCTTAATTTCTTGTATATGTGCATGTATGCATATAAGTACAAATGCATATGTGCGTGTATCAAATACATGTTTTAAGAAAAAGAGAAACAATAGTCCTAGATATAAACATTTATATTGTTTACTCTATTAATGTGTCCATGATGCATTTCTTTGATGACAAAAAATTTACTGAAATGAACTAGCTTTATAAAATATAAGTGGCAGAGTCAAAACAAGTATTTTGTTGTATGGGTTGCAAATCAGTTCATGTTTAAAATTGACTTTTACATGAAAATAAACAGGTTGATACTGGTTTGGTTAGATTTATACTAGTTGGGGTTCATTTATACGGTAAACAAAGTTGAAAGGGTATACTCAAATAGTCAAATGAATTAGTATTGTAACAAATAGGTAGATACATATAAACGGATTTTATTTAGTTATAAACTACATTATAAAATTTATTTTCGCTTGCAAATTTAACATGACACTTTGAAGACTGAATTTAAGATGAATTAAATAATTTAGATACTTTTTATTAGTCAAACTTTTAAAGAGTAACCCAAATTTCGGAAAGAAAAAAAAAGTCAAATTTCGGAAATTGAGTAATCAACCCACGTTTGCTTTTACCGACCTAAAATTTCGGAGACTGAAATTCTTTATTTCACATGTGTTTTCACATGTGAAATTTTCTGAACAATAAGAAAAAAGAAAAAAAGAAAAAAGAAAATTAATCACAACCATTAGATCAAGAGATCTAATGGTGAAAAAGGGTGTCTACCTGTCTACACTTATGGGGGTGTCTACAATGAACTTTTCACTATATATATATATATATATATATATATATATATATATATATATATATATATATATATATATATATAGGGAGAGGATCATTTGAGAACCAAATGGTTTTGAGAACTTTTAAGAACCATTCTAAGCCACTAGTTTATATATATGGAAAACCCTCCCATGAATTATAGTGGTCCCCACCTGAAATTAGTGGTTGAGCTTTGTTTCTCAAAAGTTCTCACAAAAAATAGTTCTCATTTGAACCTAACCCTATATATATATATATATATATATATATATATATATATATATATAGGGTAAGGATCATGTGAAAACAACTTTTATTGCGAAAACACGAAAACAAATATTAAAACCTCTATAACTTTTTCATACGTTAATATTTTTATAAAAATTTTGCACCAAAATCCTTAAAATTATGTTATCTTTAGTTATGGGAAAAAATTTAAAAAATAATCAAATTTTTTTAAAAATTATTATTGCACAGGTGCAATAATTTTTATTATTATTATTATTGCACATATGCAATAATATTAAAACCTTTATAACTTTTTTCATATGTTAAAATTTTTTATAAAAAATTGCACCATAAATCTTATAATTCTGTTATCTTTAATTCTGGAGAAAATTAAAAAAAAATTCAACGTTTTTTTTATTTTTTTATTATTGCACATGTGCAATAAAAATTTATTATTGCACATGTGCAATAATATTAAAACCTCTATAACTTTTTCATACGTTAATATTTTTGATAAAAAATTGTACCATAGATCTTATAATTCTGTTATCTTTAATTCTGGAAAAAATTAAAAAAAAATTAACGTTTTTTTGTTAATATTGCACATGTGTAATATAATTAATACGTATTATTGCACATGTGCAATAATAAAAAAAATCACGAAATTTTATATTTTTAATTTTTTTCCCCAGAATTAAAGGTGACATAATTTTAAGACTTTTGGTGCAAATTTTTTTAAAAAATATTATCGTATGAGGAAGTTATAGAGGTTTTAATATTTGTTTTCTTGTTTTCGCAATAACATCTTGTTTTTATTTGATCCTTCCCCTATATATATATATATATATATATATATATATATATATATATATATATATATAGGGTAAGGATCATGTGAAAACAACTTTTATTGCGAAAACACGAAAACAAATATTAAAACCTCTATAACTTTTTCATACGTTAATATTTTTATAAAAATTTTGCACCAAAATCCTTAAAATTATGTTATCTTTAGTTATGGGAAAAAAATTAAAAAATAATCAAATTTTTTTAAAAATTATTATTGCACAGGTGCAATAATTATTATTATTATTATTATTGCACATATGCAATAATATTAAAACCTTTATAACTTTTTTCATATGTTAAAATTTTTTATAAAAAATTGCACCATAAATCTTATAATTCTGTTATCTTTAATTCTGGAGAAAATTAAAAAAAATTCAACGTTTTTTTTTATTTTTTTATTATTGCACATGTGCAATAAAAATTTATTATTGCACATGTGCAATAATATTAAAACCTCTATAACTTTTTCATACGCATTCAGACTTCTTCCTCCTCCCCAAGCCATGCCCCAAAATTGATTCAAGCAATCTAAGCTTATATGCTGCGATTTTTGGGGGTTTCACAAGAAATTGGAAGCTAAAAGGATTTCTAATCTCTTGAGAACTTATCAAGTAAGTAAACCCCAACCTTATGCATGTTAGATGTCGAAAATTCTTGAGGAAAAATGTGATATTAGGCTGCGATTTTTAGTCCTTTGTGTTATAGAATGATTATGTGGTGTTTTAGACTCAAGAATGCTAGAATTGGTGACCAAAACACCAAGTTTTGGTGGGGTGAACCATGGGTTACGAATTTTGGCCTTGGAGGCTAAGATTTGGGGGTTCCATGTTGTTAGTTATTGAAATTGTATGTGTTGGTTCACTCGTACTAGTTAATTGATGCATGCAAATGAGAAACATAGTTGTAAAACCTTGTTGTGCAAATTATGGGAATTAAACCTAAGTCAAAGTAGGTTGAATTTATCATATTATCTAGATGCACACCAAGTGCTCGATTAAATGCTTGAATGATTATTGTGTTAGTTAACTAGTGTAAATTGATGGTAAACGCGAAGTCGTGATGTGGATTATTGACACTAGAGGCTAATTGTAGTATTATGAACTACTAGAAGCCATGAATTAAGAATGTGTACAAGTTGTGAAGTTCATGTTTGTATCATGTGTTAAATGAAATTTTATAAAACCATGAAAAGATAAAAAAAAATCTAGTTATGGGGCTGTTTTGAAAGTGTTGTATAAGATCACCTGTATGTCCGTTTAGGATGTATGATACATGGTTGAAAAGCTTGTTATGAATACTATGTTTTGTATTTGAACCCCGGAAACTGAATCATATGTAAAATGGGTCAAAACAACACGTTAAGATGGCCATTTAGATGTCCAGCATGCTGTTTGGAAAGAAACATGGTTGCTGTCCTGTTTTTAGAAAAATCATATAAAATCATAGAAAAATCGTTAGAAGGTGTACCATATATGGTTGGAAAGGTCTCTGAACCTACTTCAACTCATTTTTATAAATCTGAAGCTGATTCAGTCATAAAGTGGGTCAAAAATAATGATTTCCGCAGCTATGCGGATTACTCAGCATGCTGTTTGGAAATAAATATAGTTGCTGTTCTGTTTTTATAAAAATTGTATAAAATCATAGAAACATCGTTAGAAGGTGTGCCTTATATGCCTGGAAAGGTAATTCAGTCATCTACGTTCCATGTTTGAACATGGAATGCTGGAAAGACTTATAAAATGGTCAAAATGGACTGTCACTGCAGCACTGCTGAAAATGTTGCACACGAATTCATGTTTTTAAAAGCTAGTAAGAGTGAACTAGTTGAATTGCTTGTATATTGATAATTTGTGATATAAACCTAACATGGGTGATAACCTTAGTAGGTAACAAAGTGGAAGGAGCAGACGGAAACCGGGTAGTAATGGTTAAAGCTCTCGAGGTAACATTTATGTTTTGTTACGTATAGAATGAAATGACTCATATTGGCTACAATGATATAAAATGCATGATGCTTAGAAGAGTGTTAGACTTGGCCTATACGGCAAGTTACTTAATTGTGTAATTAGAAAGTCAAACAATTAGAGTTAAGCTCTAAGCATGTAATGAGTCAAAGAACAATGCTTAACCAAATGGTTCATAGGAACCATGGTTACACAAATACATGATATTAGCGGTAAATGAATCGTAGAGTTCATGCTAACGGGTCAAATGATTCTAAAGGAATCATGAATATATGATATTAGCGGTGAATGAATCGTAGAACTCATGCTAATGGGTTAAACGGGTCAAATGATTCTAAAGGATTCATAGTATTAAGTCAAAGTATAATACTTACTAATTGGTTCATAGGAACCATAACCTTATGCTAATGTGTAATTTATTAATAATGGTTGTAGGAACCAATTTTATGTGTAACATCGTTATTGTTACAAGTATTAGATATGAAAAAGTATAATTTCATACATATAGAACGAACCATGTGTTTTAATAAAGGGGTGACGAATGGTTCTAGGAACCATGAAGCCCCAATCGCCAAGAGGTTCCCAAACGACTAGGTTTGACCACAAGAAAGATTCGGATGAATCAATAAACGAACAATAAGTTACAATGAGCATAAATGGGTTTAAAGAATCCATGCCATGTAACAAAGAAAGGAGGATCATAAATGGTTGTAGAACCATAGATCCCCAATGCTTAAAAGTGGTCAAAAGAGCCGTTGGGAAATACCAAAGGCAAGGACCCGTCTTAACGGGTCAAATGAATAAATGGGTCATTTGGACATTATCTACAATGGTTATGCAATCCAATGACAAGTAGATTAATAAGAATGTAATTATGTGTCTTGGAACATAGAAACTCAAACAAAATGGTAAAATAAGGAATTTGATCCTTAATAGATATGCAAGGACCGATCAAGGTATGTGCATACAATCATGATTATGCCTAATTCTTGTATATGTGAATATAGTTGCAAAATACACGTTGTAGACCTTATTTGGTTCATAACTTTCTGGATTGAAACAAGGAAATTGCCTTAACGGGTCAAACGGGTCGACTGAACCCGGGGTTGGCTATGGTATCGTAACCATGACGGAGGTATGTATTTGCCTTACAAACTTGTTTTAAAATAGTGATTTGAAGGCCCTGAATGACTGGGAGAAGTCCCTAAAGAATCTGGATGAATTTGGCAAAATTGGTGAAAAACCATAAAAATATTCTAAGTATGAAACTGGCCAAAATCGACCAAATCCCTGGAAATGTGGCTCCAAGCGTATCGCTTGGAGCAAGTCAATTAGGAGGCGATACGCCTAAAATTTTAAGCGTATCGCTTGGAAATAATGGTGATCTAGGCGATACGCCTAGGAACCCTTTTCTGAATTTTATTGTTATTTATCATTGTTAATGATGTTTATACATGTTTATGCAATAGAAACTCACTATTGAAAGTGAGTAAATTGCAGGTAAAAAGGGGGAAGCTTAAAGGATGCTCATCAAGACGATTGAAGAACCGATCACCCAAAGGACGAACGACCCGTCATGTATTGCGGTAAAAAGAACTTATGTACAAGTTAATGAACATTTTTGGATGTCAAACTCATTACTAGTATATTTCGTAAATGGGAGCCACAATGATGGTGTTTATGATTATTAAATCATATGTTTTGTACAAAAAAATTTCTGGGACCAATTTTTAACGATGTGAATTGTTAAGTTTGGCATCAAATTGTATACGGGTGTTACAATTTGGTATCAGAGCCATGGTTTGAGAGAATTAAGTACTCGGGGAGTACTTAAACTCAAACCTTGAGCTCAGGGGAACGGGAAAAGTGATCGGTTCAAGCTTGATGAAGTGTCCGGGTAAGGTACATAACCATAAAATTGATTATTGATAATTGTGTTTGATAGGAATAATAACTCCTATATGCCGGTAAAGGCAGATTTATTAGCTATCACTCGGGGAAACGCACGGGGAGGTGTTTTCACACCTGAACCGGGAAGTGCGTGAGTGAAGTGTCCCAGGTAGAAACGGGGTAATGCTAAGGCTAGAAACCTCGTATAAACCTGTGGGGGGATATTGGCCACGACCAATATGTTGTATGTGTGAAAGAAGTGTCCCAGGTAGAAACGGGGTAATGCTACGGCTAGAAACCTCGCATAAACCTGTGGGGAAATATTGGCTATGACCAATATGATATATAAAACCTTGCTGCGGTAAGGGAGATAAAAGCTGTTGAGCTAATGAAAATTTCAATTCTGTAGATCAATGACGGGCCATGATGGCGGTGATCTTACAGGGAAACAAAGAAAGGAGGCTTTGAGAGCCCAAATATCAATGAGGCAGGTAGAAACGGGGTAAAGCCTAGGCGAGAAACCTCGTATAAACCTGTGGAAAATTATTGGCCATGACCAATAAAACTAGAAAACCTTGTCATGGGCAAGGGAATTTGAAATTGATAAGTACTTTTGAATCCTACTATATTAGGATCATGTTATTGTCTTGTAAGAACCATATAATTGCTAAGCATGATACAACGGGTGAGAAAAGGTTCTAGGGAGCCTCCACCGTGTATCATGTGGTATTTGATCATAAATGGTTCATCGGAACCATAGGTCATAAATGAGATGAAAATTTCTCAAGGTAACAAGATAACATTGTGACATATAATTAGACAATGTTGTATCTTGAAACATGTGAATATTGATGTTTATGTGTGGTAACCTTGCTGTAGGTAAGGAAAACCCTAGAAGTGGTCAAACGTGACATTGATTTTGCAGGAAAATTGTACCCAAGCAAGTGGATGAATGATGACACATACGACTCCAAAATGCATTGTGCTAGGACTCGAATGCATAATGGGCATGTGCTAAGGTACAACCAGGTGGGACTACCCAACCTGGATTACATTTTGATAAATGGTAATGCATATAAATGTGTCTAAATTAGGTCGAAATAAGAATCTGGACCTATGAGGTCATAATTTGAAAATGAAATTGAAATATAATGAAATGGAAATTGGTGAAGAACGACTCTGTAGGAGCCGTGAAACCAATATAATGAATGTGGTAATTGGTGAAGAACAACCCAAGAGGGGGTCGTGAAGCCAATAATTCTGAAACAAGGTTACAATTGGGACATCTACGGATGTACAAATGTTGAATCTTATATTGAAATGTCATAAAAGAAAGATTAACGAATAACCATGGAACTAATGAGTCGAAATGGTCATATGTTTTAATCGACAAAACCGTTGAGACGGTTGAATCATGTTTATTATGCGATACCATAAATGGTTAAATGATATCAAGTTATATAATGTGATTAATTTCAAGTGATTTGGGTTAAAACCCAAGTCGAGAATTAAGTAAAATTGCGAAATGGAAAATAAGAATAAGGAGAAACGGGTTAATGCATATGCTAGAAAACCCGTAACCATATGAAATGACTAGATGTTTATACAAAAGGTGAGAATTAACCTTGTTTAAACGCAGGAAAACTCATTACGTTGAGTCATGTTGATTCCCGTGTAAGTTTTATATAATTAATAGGGAATTGAAGTTGTCAGGTGGGTGATCGACCCAGCTTTATGGGTGAGGCCCACATGTAATGATGGCTATAAAAGCTGGAAGGGCGTTGGAAGCGACCGTTCCTGAATTTGCACGAAGGATGCTATGTAAGCTTTCTTAAATTTCTAAATGCAGATTGATTTCAAAGGACCTCGTGAATAAGATGGGGTCCTAGAAACCCCATTAATGGGGTGAGGGTAAATGGGCTAAGGGTTCATGTCACGAACTATTAAATAAAGCCTAAAGTAAAATAAACTGTTAAATGGAAGTATATGGCATCTAGGCCATGTTAAACTTGGAATGTTGAAGAATGGGGAGGTATTGTGACCAAGGGTCATAAACAATAACCTGGTAATGAATAAAAGGAGTAAATGATTGTGAATCATAATATCGAATGATATGCATTTGATTCCTTAAATCATGATAGAAGAATACGGTATAATCCTAAAGGGATTATGGGATGGGTATGAATGGCTTATAGAGTCATAGAAAACTTCCAATAAAGTGAATTGCATTGTGGAATTGTATAATGAAGACGACAAGTGTTATGCTAAACACTTGCAAATGTTGTTATATGGATTAACATGTTTACATACAGTTAAGTTGTGCAAGAACACAGCTAGTATGAAGACAGTGGGACGGGCTCCCGACCAGGACCATCTTCAAGGTAAACATGAGCAAGAAAGCTATATACCCAGACTGTGAT
>JBCNJP010011846.1:0-14835 GCA_039602395.1 Deinandra increscens subsp. villosa
AATGCTTATGTGGACATCCTAGAAATAAGACATGTGGCACTTACTTTATTGCTTTATTAGAATTAAAGATAAAGATGTTCTGTGGATAGTTATGAATAACTCGCTTCATTTATTTCTTGTCACAGTTCTAGGTTATGCATAATTTTGTTTAATTGTTTTTCAAATATTTTTATTCTTTAATAAACGTTTAATGTAATGAAACATTTCTATATTCGTATAAGTGTAATGAAGCACCACGAGTTATACAAAACAAACACGTGGAGCAAGATGAGCACCAGAACATGTAGTTAAAATAAAAATTCCTACTAAGTTACTGATTTTGTCAATTTGTAGTTAAAAATAATTTTTAGAAGGCTAAGAAGGTCAATTAAAAAAAATGTTTTGTATACATGGTTTAGACAAAATAATTAAAAACTCATTTTAACTAACTTTTTATAAAAAAAATTAAAAAATGTTTTTATTGAAAAGATTAAAAAAAGTTTTCATTAAAACTTTTTTTTAACATTGTTAGATTTTTATAAAAAAGTTGAGGTTATTAAGTTTTGTAATTTAAATAAAAAAAGAAAACAAAAATGTTTGAATTGAATAGTTAGGCTTAATGATTATGACTGACACCAATGATATGTACTTCAAGTGGTTGAGGTTAGGTACGTAAAGACATTAAAAATAGAAGGTTTTTGGTTCAACTCTCGTCTATGACAAAAAATGAGGTTTCAGGTTAGGTCATGGGAAGTTTCTCAGCTATAATAAGTTTCTTTCTAACAAGGAATAGAGATGATTGAGTGGGGTCAGTGACCCATCAATGATATCCTAATTTACCGTAAAAAGAAGTTATGATTGACAATCATAAAAAGTTTTTTTACCAATGACATCTAGTGGAGTTGGTTGGGGCTTTGGCTTGTGTTTCTTAGGGACTTAAGTTCAAACCTCACTAATTACATTATTTGTTCTTTAGTACCCTCATAACTCTTTGGGCTTGGGAAGTTTTTAGCAACCCAGGTTCGAATCTTTGGAGATGGGGGTTTTATCGGTGGCTGCTCGCAGGCCGAGTTTCCCCCGAACTGGGGCAAGGAGGTGGTGTCCTGACTCGTTCGCACCCATAGACTTAAGACACTCTCAAAGATACTGAGTCATCGTGGTGGGGTGAACATCAGGTTCGACTAAGAAATTGTTGTTTAGAAAAAATCAAACTTTTAATTATCCTACATTTTTTAAAGTTGGTTTTGGTTTTCTTAAAATGTGACCGGTAAATTAAGTTTTGATATTTTCATTTATGATTCATTGGCCGATAATAATTTATAGTGTCAATTCGGTTATTAACACTCTTAACATTCATTTTTGTTGTCATGAGTAATTTTAGTAGCATAATTATCATACATTTACACTTAATTTCCAACTCGTAATGATAACTTTAAACAAAGTGAAGAAACATTAAAGCGAAAACACATGAAAATCAAGTGTAAATACGATTGCATTTGACAACGAAAATGAAAGTTTGGAGTGTTAATAACGAAAGTGGGTCTTTGGGCGGTGGGTTTCCTCTGGGATGGATGTGCAACATAGAGGGTCCCGGTTAGTCGCATGGTCTATAGTCGCAGCGTGTCGTGAGTAGCATCGTTTGCCATGATGAGACCCCCGAGTAACCGGGTGTTTGCCGTTCAAAAAAAAAAGTGAACTAATGCCAATGATTCCCAACCCAAGTGATTGATCTTAGACATCCAAAAACATTAAAATAAAAAGGTCTTGAGTTTAAGTCCCGGCTATGACAAAAAATAGGGGTTCCAGATTAGATTTTGGGTCCTGTACTTGAGAAAAATGAAGATTATCAGGTGGGTCAGTAGTCGTCAATGATACAAATTTATCGTTCAAAAATAAACAAATAAATAATAACTGAACTGATAATATGAATTACTATTAATAAAAATGAAATAGTTTAGATTACTAACTACTTTTTGTCGTTCAAGAAAAATTATTATTCAATCCATCTGTACCCATTGCTGACACTTCTTATTTTACAGGCAAAAAGAGTAATATCACACGGATAATAGTGATTGTTATTCTAATGGTCACCCTTGTTATATCAACTGCTTCACTTTTTATCATTATGAGAATTAAAAAGAAGAAAAGAAGAACGACTCCTCCACATGCCCCCGAAAGTATACAAAGTAAGTTCTGTATTTAGGTTTACTATAGTTTTTCTGTTTAGCGTAATAGTTTTATGTTATGGCCAACACATTGTTAGTAAGTAAACTTCTAATAGCTCTTTGTTTCTAGTAGCCGAAACTATGGACATTAGCACGATGGGATCTTTGCAGTATGACTTTAATATAGTAAAAGCAGCAACAAATGATTTTTCTGAAGAAAATAAACTCGGACGAGGTGGTTTTGGAGCAGTTTACAAGGTATATACCTTCTTGTTTTTGATAATTATTGGTAGAGCAAATACAGTGGCCGCACATACCAATTTATACCTACTATTTAAAAAATACATAAAAAGATTAAAAGTTCTCTACACGTATTCAATGCCCGTTTCTCATCCCCATCCCTATAGTTTAATTAGAAAACTCGCTCTAATTTCTAATTATATATCATTTTTTTTTAAATTCACTCGTATCTCATTCCACATATCAATCTGTACTCAATTAAATAATATTTCTCTATTAGTTTTTCTCTCTTTACCACCCACACCCACTTACAAATAATATAAGGTGATGTTCATTGTAGACACTTTCGCATGTGAAATAGCTATTTTTCACATGTGAAATTTTCTGAATAATGGGGAAAAAGAAAAAAATGAAATTAATCGCAACTATTAGATCAAGAGATCTGATGGTGAAAAAGGTGTCTACACTTATAGATGTATCTACAATGAACTTTTCTATATATATATGTATATATATATATATATATATAGAGAGAGAGAGAGAGAGAGAGAGTCGAGTTAGCCTACATCCAGCAAAAACGCTACATCCATTGCGGATTCATCTACGGCGTCCATCAAGATCATCCAACAGCCAGGATCTATGGTGTTTCCGCCTATGATGTTTTCGGTGGGGGAAAAAACACCATAGGCGGAAACACCATAGATCCTGGCTGTTGGATGATCTTGATGGACGCCCCAGATGAATCCGCAATGGATGTAGCGTTTTTGCTGGATGTATTTTACCCTAACTCTCTCTCTCTCTCTCTCTCTCTCTATATATATATATATATATATATATATATATATATATATATATAGGAGGAAGATCATTTGAAAACCAATTGGTTTTGAAAACTTTTGAGAACCATTCTAACCCACTAATACATAAGAAACCCCCCCCCCCCCTTATGAATTTGATATGCCCCATATATATATATATAGTATATATTATATATATATATATATATATATAGGGTTAGGTTCAAATGAGAACTTTTAAGAACCATTCTGAGCCACTAATTTTCAGGGGGGAAGCATTCAAATTCATGGGGGGGGGGGGGGGGGATTTCCTTATATATAATTTGTGGCTGAGAATGGTTCTTAAAAGTTCTCAAAACCATTTGGTTCTCAAATGATCCTCCCCCTATATATATATATATATATATATATATATATAGGGGTGGTTAGTATGAAAACCCAATCTAGTTGGGAAAACTTTCAAAACTCATCCAAGGGCCTAGAATTAACCACATCATCCAATTCCATTATACCCATAAGGGCTTTTTGGACATTTCATTATTCCTAAAAATAAAGACAATCTAATTTTCTAGCACAACATCAATTCATTGTACTAGATTTGTATTTTAAATATATAATATATTAAAGACATGTCACAATCTATCTCTCTTCTCTCTCCTCTATGACACATTTACTCTCTTTCCTCTCTCATCTCTCTTCCATCATCCTTCTTTTCACATCTATATTCTTTATTCTTTTTATTACTAAACACCTTATTCTATTCTTATTAAAATTAATTTCTAATAATCGATTATCACATATTAAATATAATTGTTTCCCATGTTATTATCAAATACTAAAATACGTGTTTTATAGAAGTAAAAAACCTTTTCATAGAAAAAGATATTCTTTATAAATATTAAAAAAAATCTAATACTAAAACAAAATTTTAAAATAGTTAAATTTTGACTTTTTCTAATAAAATAATTAGTCATTATTTTCTTTAATATAAAACGTTTATGTTATGTTACATATGTAAAAAAAATGTGTTATTGTTATATAATATTCTACTCACAGCATGTTACATATGTATATATTTCATACGTTCATATATCTAAACGTTATAAAACAGTGAGTTATATATGTAAACCAAGAGCTACATATTTAAACCAAAACTTAAAATATGTAAACAGTAAGTTACATATGTAAACCAATACTTGGATATGTAATCTCAACCCAAAGACTTACATATGTAAGCCAATAGTTACATATGTAAAACCAACATTTAAAATATGTAAAACAGTAAGTTCCATATGTAAACCAAGAGCTACATATTTAAACCAGGACTTAAAAATATGTAAAACAGTACGTTACATATGTAAAACAATACTTACATATTTAAACACAAGTCCGACGAACTGAAACCACCGTGAATCAACTCTACTTCGTCGCTAACTGCCCCAAACTACCAAACACGGTCGCTCAACAACTTTTTCCGGCCAAAATATGCAATTCCGGCCAAATACATTTTTTCGGCGAGTTTTCAAAATTTCAGACCGCCATAACTTGATCAAAACACAACGAAAATCAATTCCGAAAGTTGCCTTGGATTCGTCTTGACTAGGAGAACAATTATAGCACCATTGTTGATATGCTTTGGAATCATTTTACAGGGCCAAATATTCAGATCGACGAAGAAGATGACCGGAAAAACAGAAGATAACATAAAGTGATGAACATCCTAACAATCTATTAACATAAAAACGATGAACAACCTAAAAAACTTGGAACATAAATTAAGAAAAGAAATCATCTTACAGAGAGGTCTTTGATGTTTGATCGGGTGCCATGAAGTTGGATGATTCAGTTGGGGGGGTTCATCGTATGCACAAAGGAATTCAACTTGAATTCGGATATGATACTGATGAAGATTGAGGGTTGACGAAAAAGGAGGTGGAGGAGGTGGAATATGTGGAAGATGAATAGGTGGATTGGGGTGACGAATTGAACCTCGATCAGAGATGGTGCTGGTGAATGTTCAGCGAGGACGAAAATGGGGATGTGGAATACGTGGAAGATGAATAGGTGTGTAAGGCATGATGAAAAGATCTAGTGAGGTTAATTTGAATTAAGGAAAATGTAGAGGGAAAATGAAAAACAAAAGATAGAAACGGGGAAAGAAAATGGTGTGATTTGATTTGATGTTTATGTATATTGTAGAGTGGTGTATACCTGCAAGAAAAAAATATGGAGACCAAATTGCCCTTTTCATTTTAAAAAATATACAAAAGATACAAAGGTGATAAAAGAAATAGAAAATAAATGAATTAATTATAGCCATTGAATTGGAATGATGAAGGGTTAAGATGAGGTTTTCTAGGTTTTCCAAACTGATGATGGTTTTCATTTTATCATTCCTCCCTCTCTCTCTCTCTCTCTCTCTCTCTCTATATATATATATATATATATATATATATATATATATATATATATAAAAGTTATTGTACAAAGGGCAATTTGCGTGCGAAGGGGGTAAATTTGTTCGCGCGCGTTTGATGATAATCATGCAAGTTATATTGATAATCACGCAAGCTATATTCAATAATCACGCAAGCTATATTTCATAATCACGCAAGCTATATTTCATAATCACGCAAGTTATATTTCATAATCATGCAAGTTATACAAGAGCATATAAATGAACTTGAAAAAAAAGTTTTTTTCTTTAAAAAAAAAGTATAGCAAATATTATACTCGAATTAAAGAGAATAAAATGCTCGATTTTATGGTGAAAATTAAAAAAAAATAATGTCGTATAAAAAAGTTATGGACGTTTAAAAAAACTGGAGGAACTTGAAAAAAATCAACAATTGTAAGCTCTACCAATTCTACCCCTCCAGATTTTTCTCACGCTTATTTTCTTTTTATTCTTATCTGGATTAGATATATTAGATATGGACCATTCATCTTCCAATATCAATGACTCAAATCACTTCTTACACTTCGCACGTAAATGTTCCTTTGTATTTGAACTTTCACATATATATATATATATATGTGTGTGTGTGTGTGTGTGTGTGTGTGTGTATGTAGTCAAATGTTCATTGTATACCCCCTTAAAAAGTGTAGACCTGTAGAGCCCCTATATTGTTCTATAAAACTCACTAAAAATTATAAAACTCATTGCTTTTGAATTTGTTTTTTTTTATTTTTATTTTTATATTTTTTATGTGATAAGTTTTTAAAAACCAAAAAGAAAATCTAGAAAGTTGTTGGAGAATTGAAATATAATTGTTCTATAAAAACTTCACTGTTGAGTTTTAAATGTTGTGTTTAAAACTCACTACAACGTTAAAAATTTATGTTCTATAGAACTCAATAAAATTATAAAACTCACTATTAAGTGTAAAACTCAGTGTTGTGTTTAAAAGTATTGTTTTTAAAACTCAGTGTAACTTTAAAAATCGTCGTTCTATAAAAAACTCATTGAAAATTGTAATATCAAATTAAAAAAATAAAAAATAAAAAAAAACTAAAAACATTAGAAATAAAACCTAAATTAAAATATAAAGATAGAAATATGACATATTAAAATTAACAAACAAAAATTAAGATTAAAAAGAATATCTAGTGTCCAATAATTTTTTTAACAACAATTATATTTCAATGTCTCTAACAACTTTCTAGGTTTTCTTTTTGGTTTTTAAAAACTTATCGCATAAAAATTATAAAATAAAAGAAAAAAAAAACGAAATTCAACATCAATGAGTTGTTTTCAATGCGAAGGGTTGTTTTCAATGCGAAGGGGTTGTTTTCAAAAAAAAAAAGAAAAAAAACCAAAACCAAATTAGATCAATATTTTTTTCTTTTTTCAAAAAAAAATCACATCTGAAATAGGGTTGTTTTCAATGCGAAAGGGTCTACAATATATATATATATATATATGTATACTTATTTTGAAATCTAAACGGATTAACTGGCCAACCCGTTTTTGAATGGTCAACTCGAACACAAAACATGACAACTTAAACATGACCTGTTTTTATAAAGAAGTTATACTGGCCATCATAAAGTATGATTATTTTCGTGTCATATTTGATTATTTTCGTGTCATATTTCGGTTCGTGTAAGAAAAGTTACCATTATACATGTGAATTAACTCACAAAAATTTATGCATTTTACAGAAGTGCAAGGAAACATGAGACCAGAAACGAGATATGTTTTTTTTTAAAAATTCCTTGATTTTAACAAAAATTCCTAGATCTTTCGGATAAATAAACTTATCTGTACTCGACTGTCTAGTACTTGAATCTTCAGTATTTTATCATGGATTTTTGGTACACACCTTAACTACCACATGACCCTTGGGATGAAAAAATGAGATATGTGGTGTAGTGTATGTTCAAAAGTTTAGATTCTTGATATATTTGACTCTTGATTTATGTATATGCTGATTAGGGTAAACTTGAAGACGGGAACCAAATAGCAGTAAAGAGACTAGCATGTGATTCTAGACAAGGTGACCTAGAGTTCAAGAACGAGGTATTGTTGGTGGCAAAACTTCAACATCGTAATTTGGTTCGGTTGCTCGGTTTTAGCATAGAAGGAAGTGAACGACTTCTAATTTATGAATACATGCCAAATGCTAGTCTTGATCAACTTATATTCGGTAAGTTCTTTAAAACACCTCCTTTTTAAAACCACAAGTTACATCATATAAACCGAAACATCATAATAATTAATAAATAACATTAGGACAAACACAGGGTACGTTGCATCGTGTTGGATAACTATTGATCTAATTTGTTTGGTTTGAGTTAGAGTAATATATATTAGAGTTCAGAATTAATTGTTTGGTTTGAGTTAGATAATATATATTAAAGTTCAGAATTAATTTCCTAGTTTTCTGAATAAACTTTTGACTCTAAGCTTTTTTTATTTAATAGTAATTCTATCTATGAACAATATCAACCTTGCATTTATAAGGATTTAAACCTTTGTTATTTTAATGAGAGGTAAAAATCATACTACTAGACTATAAAACCATAAGAAAGATTCAAAATCTTATAGGAATACAAACACCACCACTTTTATAGGGTGTAATATATTTTAGTCTTGTTTCCGGTTCATTAATAAATTAAGTAATCATTACCGTGTTGGTAACAAAAATACGGAGTACATGATACATTTGTTTAGGTAATAGTTGGTATCAGAGCAATGCACAATCCAAAGATATATATCTGACAGACACTGTGCGTCAATCAATCTAGAATCTAGCATCGATCAATGTAGAATCTAGCAACATTAGGTGGTGTGAATTGTGATTAAGAGAAAAATAATATTCAAAGAACAAATTGCAATCCAATAACATGGATAACAACAACATGATTGTTGTTCTGACAAGGGAAGGAAACTCAATGTCATACTAGTGTTGTGTTCGACGCTCAGCACAAGAAGCTACACATCTAAGGCTACCAAGATGGAACCGATTATGGATACCTAAGGAATTTGGGATGCCATAGAACCACCGGTTAGGACGGTTATGGACTTAATATAGCAAGGGACTTCATATTCTAACATTACTAGATGACGTTTTGTTACAAGTGGCTTCATGCGAATCACCATATAGAAAAGCATTATTGATATCAAGCTGAAATATAGGCCAATCATTTGAAACAAACATAGAAAGAACTTATTTAATAGTTAAAATGTTTTATCAAAATCAATTCTCTCCCTTTAGCAACTAATCTGGCCTTGTATCCATCTATCTCACCAGGAGCTTTATATTTTATTCTATACACCCACTTACAACCTTTTGTTTTTCTGCCATGGGGCAAACAAACATGATCCCAAGTATAATTTTCAGTAATTCTAACCGTATCTTCAAGTAATTCTAACCTTCAAGTCAAGCCTATCTTCAGTAATTCTAACCTGCTGTATATCAACCCCATCTTCAGTAATTCTAACCTTCAAGTCAAGCTGCTGAATCCCATGTCCAGAACTTCCTTTACTATGGGAATCCCTCTCCTCATCATTGTGGATTTTTTCATCACTAGAACTAAATGGTTCTGTTTGGTCATACAAATAAAAAAACTTAATGTATTCTAAGCAAATCATTTCCTTAAAAGGGAAGGCAACTTCATAAAATTTAACATCCCTTAAAAAAATTACAGTTTTGTTTTCGAAACTACAAAGTTTGTATCCTTTCCTTTGATTTGATGTGACACCCATGCTAGCTCCCAGCTTGGCCCTGGGAGACGTCACCCGTCGAATTCACTCATGAACACATGACATAAACAGAGATAAAAAAGCAGTTTAAACTAAAATTTATTTAACAAAGCCAAGTTCTAAGATCATATAGAGATAACATATATCAAACTACAAAGGGAAAACTACGAAACTACAACTACTCCTATTGCCAGCACGTCACAACTTCTCCACAACACTTCCACATAGCCTGTCCCTTCTACCTCGCTCACTCACAAGGCTTGCCCCTACTACAAGGGGCCTCTTTTGTACCTGATAGTGCATACTAAAAACATTTAGCTTACGCTGGTGAGTTGTAGCTTTTAAAGCATTTATCTTGTTTCTTCATAACATATGAACCTGCTAAACACTTTTTTCAATAAGCATTCAATTAGTATAAAACATAACAAAATTATACACAATAAACATTCATTCAAAACTAGGCATGTATTCCTTAGAAAACGACCCTCCAGTTATACTCCCTAGTTCTTGAAACTTGTCTAACCCTTACTTTCTATCACTTGTCATGACAACATATTCTAGCTTCCACTGCTATATTACAAGCAGAGATCTAACTTTCATCCACTACCTCATGAGCAGAACATCTCATACCTGCGTCACCTCTCGTCTCAGGTACTCATAGGGGCGGGATAGTGTCGCTAAATGCCTAGCAGCTTCCTCACGCTTTCGTTCGGTCTTACTACAATGGCTAGTCACACCACCTTCTGCGCGCTCCTTCAGTGGACCCTTACGATATCCTTTTCAGGAGCCTCTTTCAGGAAACACCACCCCTACTCCTTTATGATATCCCCGTCGGGAGCCCTCTCAGTTAGGGGTGTCAATCGTGTTGAGTTAGCGGGTTGATGGGTTGCGGGTTAACGGGTTGGCAGGTTATATTTTGTAACCCGAACACGGCCCGTATTCTTAAATAGGTCAAGAATTCCAACCCTAACCTAACACATATAAATTTAGGTTAACCCAAACATGACCCGTTTATCAAATGAATAAACCAGTTTGACGAACTACAAGCGGAATTAGAGAACATATTTATTGCTCTATTAATATATATAAAAAGTTCTCAAATGAACCTAACATTATATATATATATATATATATATATATATATATATATATATATATATATATAGGGGATGGTTATCATGAAAACCACCTCCAGTTATGAAAACTTTCAAAACTTAATGGGTGGCCAGAATTGCTCCACATCACCTAGTAACCTTATCACTATAAGGGCAAATATGACATTTCAACTTATCCATGTCAAATCTTTTATTTCTCCTCTCTCCTCTCACCTATCACCTCACACATCCCACCTCTCTCCTCTATCTATTTTTTTTAACGACTCATTTCTCATATCTCTTATTCTCTTCTTTTTCACTTTTAATCAAATGGTAATTAATTTTAATATTATTTTCTCACTTGTAAATTGTAAAGAAGCTATAAAAGAAGGCTATATGCAAAAAAAATTGTAGAGTTATATAGAAGTTAAAATGTAACATGTGTAATATTTACATGTTGAATTTAATATTTGAGAAACGCTTCCAATATTGCGTGTGTAAAAAAGTATGTATAAAATTTAATGTCGAGACAACTGAAGTTTTTATAAGGTGTAACATGTGTAATATTTACATGTTAATAGAAAAATACGAGTCTTTGAGAAAGGTGTTTTGGAAATTTACCATTTAAAAGTTCATTAGTTTGTTAGTGTTTATATGAAAACATGTGTAAAAGTTTATTAGTTTGTTATTGTTTATCGGATTTTTCCCATAAAAATTAAGAAGCAAAATACACACGTTAAAATTATAATTTTTACATATGTAACGTGTTTAAGCTTGTATGATAGTGAATGCGTAACAATGGGTTACATATAACATGAGTAACATGTAACATGTCAGATGTTTTAAGAAAAAAAATATATATTTTAAATATTGTAACATGTGTATAAGAATTTTTTTGTTACAGATGTAACATATTTTTCACTAAAGAATTTACCAACTATAATTTTGTTACATGTGTTAATGGATACATATGTAACGTGTGTAAGGTTGTACCATAGTTCTGGTTAAACAATAGATATGTTCTGGAAAGAAAATAAATAAATATTAAAAATTATAACGTGTGTAAAAAATGATATATTGACACTTTAAGTAAAATGTGTTAAAGATGTGTAGAATTTTACACGTGTAAACAATCGGTAGTGAACATGTGTAAAAGATTTTTTTTTGTTACAGATGTAATAGATTTTTTCAATAAAGAATTTAAGAAAGAAAAATTATTGTTACATATGTAAATAGTTACATAAGTAACATGTGTAAGATTGTATCATATTTAGTGCGTAACTTGAGTAACATGTGACTTGACTATCCTGTAACCTGTGTATTAATTTAGCATCAAAATTTTATTATATAAGTTTGTAACATGTGTAGCAAGGAGGTATTGACACTTTATGTAACATGTGTGTCAGATGTTTAGATACACATGTATTATTTGCATTTATGGGAGAAAAAATATGTGTCTGCGAAAGTTATAATTCATAAACATAATTAAAAAAAGGAAAATTGGAATTAAATAATCCAAGTTATTGGGTATTGGCGGATAATAATCCGAGTTCCAATATTGGCCTACAATAATCCCAATTATTTGGGTCTTGGAATTCATTGGGCCGCCGTTAATTATTTACTAACTCCGTTAGTTGTGTGCTGACGTGGCACATGCCACGTCAGCAAGTATGATGCCACATCACCTGCCACGTCAGCAAAAATGATGCCACATCACCTGCCACGTCAGCAAGTACTAGCGAAGTTAGTGAAAAATTAACGGCGGCCCAATGAATTCCAAAACCCAAATAATTGGGATTATGTAGGCCGATATTGGAACTCGGATTATTATCCGCCAATACCCAATAACTTGGATTATTTAATTCCAATTTTCCTTAAAAAAAAGTAGGATACATGGTAGTCTTAGGATACATATGAAACATATAACATAGGTCTTAAGTTTTGAGAAGGACATAAAATTCTGGATATAACATCGACAAAAAAAAGACACCAAAATAAAGATTTTTTTATCTCCCCTAACGAAACTTTCTAACAAACAATCCAGTCACACATCGTAATCAAGAGCTGATTTTCGACTTAAACATGTTAATTTCGGACAGTAGGATTCCAGCAACATATTTTTTCCGCAGAATCTTCAATTGTAATTTTTTCTTCATCCCATTAGTTCTAAACTCACAATCAAAAAGGTTTGGTAGTAGGTGCTTCTTGAATGGCTTTATCTACAGTAACAAAACAAAACAAAAAAAAAACAACAAGGTAATACTTGTGTTAAAAGCCAATGGGTTACATATGTAAAAACATTAGTTGGTTGCGTGTGTAATTATACACACTATTACCCTAAGGGAATGGGTTGTGAAAAAATGTATTATTTGTGTTATAGGACCAATTGGTTATATATGTAAAAATAGATGGTTACGTATGTAATTTTATAGACATTCTTACCTTTGGAGATGATTGATTCTACATCAAGAAGAGCATTGACAGAAGAAGGTGTGTGAGTGGAATTGTCTGCGTGAACAAAAAAAAAGGTTATTAACAAGAAATCTAAGGGTTACATTAGTAAATAATTATGGGTTACTTATGTAATTATATAGAAACATATTAACCTTTTGAAACCATGGGTAAACCATGAATTAGGGAAAACATAGACAGTCTTGGTTTTCATGTTGTGGTTGCGTCAAAAAAAGAAAACAAGGTTAAATATAGTGTTTCAACCAAAGATAAGGGATTAGACGAATCATTATGTAAAATAAAGGAAGTAATTTATAATTTAAATGGTCGATTTCAAGAACACAACCCCTAAAAAGAAAATTAAGCGACGAGGATAAAATCACTTACAGGTTCATAGTTTGGACGAGAGAATGCGTCTGACCTTGCTGAAAAATGGTTGGGAACTTGGGAGGAGACACCATCTACAAACAAAAAATAAACAAGAGACTTGAGGAAACAACTATGAAAAATTGGGTGTAAGTCCATTTGGCATTATGATGAATAAAAGAAAATGAAAGGTCACCGAAAAAGAACTTAGATCATTATCAGGGAAATGAGAAATGAAGAAAACGTGGGAAGATGGATCAAGGGGGAAGAAAGTGGATTAGATTTTGAATTAATGAAAAATGGGAAAGATGGAGAAGATGGTAGGGAAATGGTATAACTTCTAGGATGGATTTGACAAGGGAAGATGGTGACATGCGGGTGGGGTGGCATGAGGTACAAATTTTTTGGAATACTCTTTGACAATAATACCCTTTTGCTTTAAAAAAGAAGATAAAGCACTTTATATATTTAAATGAAAAATAGAGAAAAAAAGGATAACCATTAGATGGACATGATCAAGGGTCTAGAATGAGTTTGTAAGGTTTTCTCAACTCATATGGGTTTGCATATTACCCTTCCTCTCTCTCTCTCTCTCTCATATATATATATATATATATATATATATATATATAGGGTGAGGTTCATTGTAGACACCCCCATAAGTGTAGACATGTAGACACCCTATTTCACATGTGAAATTACTTTATTTCACATGTGTTTTCACATGTGAAATTTTCTGAACAATGAGAAAAATGAAAAAAAGAAAAAAGAAATTAATCATAACCATTAGATCAAGAGATCTAATGGTGAAAAATGTGTCTACCTGTCTACACTTATGGGGGTGTCTACAATGAACTTTTCACTATATATATATATATATATATAGGGTATATATATATATATAGGGTTAGGTTCAAATTCCTTATATATAATTTGTGGCTTAGAATGATTCTCAAAAGTTCTCAAACCAAATTGGTTCTCAAATGATCTTCTCCCTATATATATATATATATATATATATATATATATATATATATATATAGGGAAGGGTTCGTGTAGACCCCTTAAATTTTGTAGACCCCGTAGACCCCTATAAAACTCAATAAAAATAAAACTCAGTGTTGTAAATTTGGTTTTTTTTATTACGATAAGCTTTTAAGAACCAAAAAAATAAATAAATAAATTAAAAAAAACAAAAAACATTAAAAATCAAACATTTTAAGACAATGAGTTTTAAAATAATGAGTTTTAAACGCAACACTGAGTTTTATTGAGTTTATTGAGTTTAAACTCATTGATTTTTAAAACTCATTGTCTTAAAATGTTCAATTTTTAATGTTTTTCGTTTTTCTTTTTTTTAATTGTCTTTTTTTTGTTCTTAAAAGCTTATCGCAAATAAAAAAAACTAAATTAACAAAACTGAGTTTTATTTTTAGTGAGTTTTAATGAGTTTTATAAGGGGTCTACGGGGTCTACAAAAAATAAGGGGTCTACACGGATCTTTTACCTATATATATATATATATATATATATAT